>DWCF01003899.1:0-18143 GCA_018230265.1 Delias oraia
GGCCTCCCTCAAAGACGCCCACCCGCTGCGATCTTGAGCGATGTGGATCCAGCGGTTGCCCGCGACCCTTGTTAGATATATAATGTTAATAATATATATTGTTATATTACCTTACTAAGGTACAGTAAGGTAATATTTTACACATACGAGGACATTAGTGGTGTTTTAGTAACACTCTAATATTTAAAAAATATAGTCTATGTTCATCAGGATGAATGTAGCTCCCCAACAGTGAAAGAATTGTTCAAGACCATCGATCAGTTTCAAGGCCTCTTTAACCCAAACAAATAATACTTTCCAATTTATAATATTTGTGTAGACATACAATATATTATAGATTTTTTACTATTGTGTTGTTAAGCTTGAAATAAATATATTAAGCCATACTGTTATATAAAATGCGCGTAAATAAATGAATGTATTATCTTATAGCATTTTATAATCATGTATGAACAAGGACTGTATTGTCCGAACAACGTATAGATGCCGCACTGATTCATTCTCGCTGCGTATGGAAAAGAGACACATATTCACATTGATATTAATATATAATGATCTCGAATCTAAAGCAATCGAAATTGCCGATTACCAATATCTAGAGCGTTATCGTTCGGCCATAAACCGATACTCAACTAAATTCTACAAGACTTAGACTTAGAACAGCAAGCCGTACTTTCATGTGAATAATGTTCGCGAAGAAATCTCAAATGCTCAGGGAAGAGATACCGAAGATTTATCTGAGAAAAGAGTATCCGAGGAATGAGTTACCTGGAAGTGTTATGGACGGGATTGTTTTGGATGTGAATGAACCACAATATGAGGTTTTTAAAGCGAGATGGGTGATGTTGGCGTTCTTTGTGTTGTACTCAGCGTCGAATTCATTGCATTGGACACAGTATACAATAATATCGGATATAGTTGTGAACTATTACGGTGTGAAGAAGAATACTGTGTCCTGGACTTCGATGGTGTATATGATTACGTATCTGCCGTTGATATTTCCCGCGAGCTGGCTCTTGGATAAGACAGTGAGTTGTTTTTTTATTAATTGAGCTTATATTTTGTGTTTTTTAATATATTGCGCACAGATAGGTCACCTGATGGTATGAGAACACCGTCACTCTTGGACAACCGTATCACGCGGTTTGGTTCATCGCAGCCATCAGCGAAGGCCTCGAAATCATTGTAGCTTAATGGGTTTAAAAGTGTACCACGAAGCGAGAGGTATCGGGATCTAACCCCGGTCCGGACAGTTATAATTTAATTTATAATTTATTCGATCTCTGGAAGATCTTCACAGTGACTGGGCGAGTGTCTTAATAGTATTGTAGTTAACCCGTGGAAGAGCCATGCAAAGCACATGCTGACGCACTAATTGGGCCGGCTCGTCTGAATTGATACCACGGGCTCACAGAATACTCAGCGTGAAACGGTACTAGTACTGTGTTTCGCAGGGTGAGTGAGGATATCGGAGGCCCTTGAAAGTGCCGCTTAAGCAGCGTAAAAAAGCCGGCAACGGAACCAATGCACGGACTGTGGCCCGATTGTTCATGGACGGTGTTCTCTTACCATATAGGAAACCGACCTGCTCTGTTTTCCGCTATAAAAGAAGAAATACTGTACAAATATTACAAACCGGTAAAATAAATTCGTCTTAATTAATTTTAGTTAATATATTATTTTGGTTTTTTATATCTTAGAAGAGTTCAATATCTATTAACTAACTCGAAAAAAACTTGTTTGTTTTTTGT
Source organism: Delias oraia (assembly GCA_018230265.1). Lineage (NCBI taxonomy): Eukaryota > Metazoa > Arthropoda > Insecta > Lepidoptera > Pieridae > Delias > Delias oraia. The sequence continues at coordinate 1,752 of DWCF01003899.1, forward strand.
TTTGCTTAAATAATTTTTGTTCAAATTGTGTAATTATTTATTCTATAGCGGACATCGGAGCAGGTGGGCCTCCTATATGGTAAGAGAACACCACCGCCCATGGAAAACCGCGCCACAGTCCACGCATTGGTTATGTTGCCGGCTTTTTACGCCGCTTAAGAGGCACTTTTAAGGTCCTCCAATATCCCCACTCACTCTGCAAAACACAATACAAGTAACGTTTCACGCTGAGATTCTGTGAGCCCATGGTATCGCTTAGGACGAGCCGGCTCAATTTGTGCATCAGAATGGCTCTCCCACGGGTCAGGTACTTTAATTATTTGACTTTTTATTTGAAACTAAACATATTTTTAACAACTTGCTATGCTATATGTAGCAACCACAATACATATACAACGATATTTGGGATTTTTCAGAAAATCCATGAAAATAATAAATACACTGTAATAATATATTACATATAAACTGTTTGTCTACATACATAAACATCATAATTATAATGAGATTTTAACTTTATTTGAGACAGAATGTTTCTATAAAATATTTTAGCTTAGTTTGTCAGTGTTTAGTACCATACTTCTTCGGTAGTATCTGTCAGGGCACGACCTTCATTAAAATAGGGACTGAAACGTATTTCAGGGGTCACAATGATAAATTACATATATCTAACTTGCAACACATGTAAAGGCAAGTTCTACAATTAAGACATACAGACACAATTAGTTAAATTATTTAAAATTTATACCTACTAATAAAAGATAAAAATATATTTATTACATAATAAAGGCTTTCTATTACAGTTTATTAAGATTTTAATGTTTCTAGTATTATATGTACAAATGTTTTTTAAATGAACTTGAAAGATGAAATTTTAATTGCAAATTTTAATCAAAGGCTAACCCAGGATAAGCGGTCCTCCATCCATAGAGTCTTGTAGGGATAGGTATGCTTTTTTTTGAAGGTCTCAAAGTCATATTAGTTTGGAAATACTTCAGTAGTTAGCTGATTTACAGAGTGGTGGCACGCGGCACAAAATGCCTTACAAACGCTCAGTTGTAGAAAGAAAAATACATCCCTTCAACAGTACTTGTACACACTGTATTTCACTGAGTAAATATAGAGGATATCAGAGGCCCTTTTAATGATACCAAATCGTAGATTGTAGTGCGTTTATCTATGGGCGGCAATGATCTATTACAATATAGGAGACCCACCTGCTCCGTTGCGCGCATACCATAAAAAGATCCAGCTCAGTTTGAGTATACAGTCTATATTTTTAACAAATAAATGGCTATGTGGTCCTATATGAAATATGGCTTATAAGGCCTTTGTAAGATATTTAAATGGGTGACGATGGCTAATCATCACTAAATCTGCCTGACGTTATCTGCTGTATAACTAAAAAAAATTCTCTCAAAATACCTCGAATATTCAAATTAAACTTCGGGTGATAATTGACAAGTTAGAGGGGAGTTTTACGGCTACCATGGCTATGTCAGCTAACGAGTGTCGCTTAATGCTGTCTCACCGTCTCAGCGAGTAAGAATAAAGTATAAGTTGCAACGTGCTGATGTTAGCTTATAATTTGTGCCTATTAAACGGTGAAAAGGTTTAAAGATAATAAATACTGTAATTAATACAATTATTTTTGCAATACCTGACACACCTTGGCATAATACAGATCGTGTATTCAGTCTCATAATAAACCAAATTGCCCCAAGCGTTAATCATATTTTTATATGGTATAGATTAACCAATAAAGCCTTAGTCAATTTGGAAAAAGCATTTGATTTCATTACGATGTTCATTCAGCCGACGTCGGCGTTTGACTTTTAAAAGTATATACCAACGAATATAAGTAATTCGAGTGGCGACCGGAGCGTCTCGAATTGTGCAATGTAAACCTACACTTTGACATCGAGCTGCCAACAATGGCCCAATGCATAAAGCTTACGACTGAGCGCGTTTTCATCAAAACCAAAGCCCATCCTAAACTGTTGCTGCGTAAAAGCATCAAATACCATTCCTTCCCGACCACACAAAAGCGCCGGAGACCGGAACACGCACTCAAAGATACGAATGGTATTATTGCAGTAGCAAACACAAAATTATATATAACCTCCAATTAGGAAAAACCAAAAACAGATGGTAGGGTTCTGTGTAGGCATCGCTGTAAAACAGGTTTCGCTGGAAGCGTGGCGAGAGACTCATATTTGCGCCCAGCCATTGGTGAGACATCTACTGTCCACTTTTCGTGGACGTTTCCACGTTCGTTTCTCACAGGAGACGCTTTTTCGCTACTCACGGTAAAAATCATAAATTTTGCAGCTCGCGTTAAGCTGTAAACTCCCTGACCAACAGTGAGTTAGGCATTCCTAATAAAAACAGATAGAAATTATAAAATTAATTGACGTAAGTTTGAGAAGCTTATCAGATGCGGTGTTATTTAATAACACCACGTAGTAACAGATATCGGTAATCACAGAAATTCGTTTTATTGCTACTGATTCGCGCATTATCGAATTATAAAGCCGACAACACAACCGATGCGCGAACTATGGCGCGTTTGTCTATGGGCGGCGGTGTTCTCTTACCGTATAGGAGACTCGCATGCACCGTTGTCCGCTATACTAGAAACAAATATAACAATAATATAGTAAAGATTCGAACGTTAATTTTATTATATAATAAAAGAAATAAGCCGGCTACACAAACAAATCGTGTATGGTGACGCAGCCTCTGCTACAGTATGGATTGGTTTACAAACTTGTTAAAACATGATTTTCTTTATTACGCGATGATCTTTTACCATCAGCGAATTACCTTGCCTGATACAGTATGTTATAACGTATTTATTAATACTTTCAAAAAAATCTGAGCAATCAATGTCTAGTAACATTATTTACAAGAATTTTTTTTTGTCCGCGTTATTTAATAGAGCGCATCTTGTATTATATTAGAAAATAATTAATTAACGAGAATAGAAAGGAATCCTTCAATAATATATATAGAAATTAAAACAAATAAATGAAGGGGATTTTTTATGAGTTACCGAGTAGGTGGGTCTTCTATATAGTACCGATCAGTAAGTAAGAGAACACCGCCGCCCATGAACAACTACGTCACAGTCCGCGTATTGGTTTTGTGGCCCGCTTTTTACATCTTTTAAGCGGCACTTTATTTCCTTCCGATATGCTAACTCACTCTGCGCAACACAGACCAGGTACCGTTTCACGCTGAGTATTCTGTGAGCCCGTGGTTTCACTTCTAACAAGCCGAACCAATTAGTGCGTCAGCGTCTGCTTCAGCATGGCTCTCTCACGGGATAAAAAAGATGTAATCACGTGGTTATAGTTTTCACAACACAATGTAGATTATTATTAACAATATCTATTAGAATATTCATTATATTAAACAGTATTAATGATGTTGTAATTTTTCTAGACTTATTAATAATGCTTTTATTATTTTACCCTTCTATTTAATATCATTAAGTTGGTTTAAAAGCATAAAATATATAGCTGTATATGCTATATAAGCTATATAGCTTTATAGCTAAAGAAAATACGTTTAGTTTATTTTATATATATTATTATATATAAAATTATTATTATTATGTCGCCTCCGACAGGTCCAAGGGGTTGAGATTGAGGTCCAAGGGGGAGGCCTATGGCCAGCAGTGGACGTCTTACGCCTGAAATGATGATGATTATAAAAACTAATATTTTAGAGAGCCTCGGAGCTAAGTGACTTATAAGCCTATAACATAGCGAGAGGTATTAGGATCTATTAGGATCTATATATCCAGTTCAAATAAAAATTTATAATTTATTCTATCATCGAAAAGGACATTTTACAGTGGCTTAATACTGTTTCAGCGTGAGGGAGTCATACTGAAGCATATGCTAACGTACTAATTGTGCCGGCGTAATACTCAGCTTGAAACAGTACTTGTACTCTTGTACTGTGTTTCGATGAGTGAGTGAGAATATTGGAAACCCTTGAAAATTCCGCTTAAGCGATATTAAAGGCCAGCAACACAACCAATTCGCGGAGTGTAGCGCGGTTGTTCATGTGCGGCGGTGAACTCTTATCACATAAGAGACCCACCTGCTCTGTTGTCCGCTATAAAACAAAATAAATATGATCTTATTTTTATTATATTTACATCGACATGTTATTATGATGGTAGGTAATCGATCGGTCAATATAAATTATTTATTTTATGGTAAGATTTGAAATTGTCTTTCATTCATAACTGTAATAACCATAAACAACTATTAAAAATAATGAAAAAGGCGTCCTCGATGGACAAATGTATTATAATGTATATTAATGACGGTTGAATAACAAAAAATGCACACAATGAAATATAATATGGATAGTTTATTATTTTTATAATAAAGAAACATTCTTATATTTCACGTGGGTGTGGTCACAGGCCCCGATGGTTCCGTGCCGGTAGCTTCTTAGGCTCTAGGACCTTTAAGCGAAGGAATAAGGTGCGCGCCCTGTGAAAGCGGGGCGGTAATTTGTTGAGCCCTATAAATCCCGAGGAAAAATCGCCGACAACAGGATACGGCCCGAAAAAAAACATGTGTTATATATGTTTCGTACCAATAGTGTATATTAAATACTACTTTGATTTTTTTGATGATTTTTACTGTCTTTTCATACCAGGATATATATAAAAAAAGTTTAAATTCTGTAATTGTATGGTTTTAGAGTAGATAAAATAGTTGATGTTCTTTATTTTTTCTAATTAAAATCGGAAGGTAAAAGAGGCTCACCTAAGATAAACGGTTTTCCGGCCATGAACACTCCCAGCCCCCGATGAGCCACAGGTGCGTTGCCGACCTTTTTGCAATAGGCACGCCAATTTTTTGAAGGTCACCAAGTCGTATTTATTTTGAAAATACCTCTGCAGACAGCTGATTCCACAGAGTGGTGGGGCGCGGCACAATACGACTACAATTCTGATTAATAACTTCATTGATACAAGTGCGTGTTGAGCGTATTATAATTTATTTATGTTTTAAAAAGTTGATAACTATAGTAAATTTTAATGTCTTATACATATTTTATATCTCACATAAAAACACAGAAATCATTAAACCATCACACGAGGTTGTTAGATCGGGCTTAAATCATCGCGAAGGTCAGAGGGTGGAAAACTTGACACGGAGGAAATTGAAAATGCAGTCGGACATAGGCGGTCGCGCGGGGCGCTTGTCTCTGCCGCCATAAAATTGCGCGCTCATTTGACAATAATAGGTTAGAACTTAGATGTCATAGACAAGTAATTTATGTGCCAAAAATATTTAAAAAATACAATGGATTCAAAGAGTCTAGAGATCTCTGGTAGCGTTATGGACGGTGTTGTTGAAAAAGGTGATTTGGATTCACCTAAAAAAGTACCGACCGTATACAGAGTATATCCTATCCGGTGGCTGGTATTATTTATATTCGTTTTATATTCGGCGAGTAATTCGATGCAATGGATCCAGTACAGCATCATACAGGATACTGTGGTCAAGTACTATGGAGTGACGAGCAACACTGTATACTGGACGTCAATGATATATATGATCACCTACATCCCGTTTATCTTCCCCGCGAGCTTTCTTCTAGATAAAACCGTAAGTAGGTAGTAAAAATACATTTAGAAGTGTTATCGTATGATATTATATATAAATATCCCGTGGGAGCCGTGCTGAAGTGTATGCTGACGCACTACTTGAGCTGGCTCGTCCGAAGAGATACATCGGCCTGACAGAACACAACCAATGCGTGGTTGAACATAGGCGTCGGTGTTTCGTACCATATAGGCGACCCGCCTGCGCCGTTGTCCGCTATAGAATAAAATAAAAAATAAAACCTCTTTAGAATGCATGTTATAGTATTACATTAATTTGTCTATGCCGGTTGAAGATATGATTTTGATTTTATTCATTTAAGTACACTGGAAAATTATGATCTCTAGTTAGAGATTCCAAAAAAGTGCACATTTTTAGTTATTTTATAATTAATAAATTATATCATTGCACCTGAAATGAGGCTTTTTTCTCTTATTTTACAGGTCGGTGTATATTCTTTGTATATATATGTAGGTACGTAGGAGTAAACGATAATTTATAATAAAAATACTCCTATTTTTATAGAAAAATTTAGTCTTTCAAATTATATATATCTATATTATTTATTATTGAATAAAGTATAATTAAATGTTAATAATATTTAACGAACAAGCCCTATGTAAGATGAAAATAATTTTTGAATGATAGTTTCATATTTATTCATAAAATATAAGTTTACATTTTCCTCTTTGCGTTAATGGCATAGATAAAATTTTTTTATGATTAAACATTTTTGGATCATTTACTACCGCGATTCATTTATGTATAATCTCAGTCTGACCTGTTTTTCATTTTACCAAAATATATATAAATTTAGATCTATTCCATACTAAGAACAAAATTTCTTAAAAATTTAACTTTGATTTAAGACCTAAATATAATAGATTCTCTCATCTATTCATCAATAATTAAATTTAAAAAATAAACATATTGAACTTTTTCAAATTGTTTTTGAGAACTCTAAAACTCCTGGTTTTGAAACTCTAAAATTTCTGACATGGTTATCCATGGGCAGCGGTGTTTTCTTATCATATAGGATACCTCTGAGAGCCTGGTAGCTTAATGGTTTTAAAAGTGTACCATGAAGCGAGACGTATCGGGTTGGAATCCCGGTCCGGACAGAAATAATTTAATTTATAATCTATTCGGTCTCTGGAAAGGTTTTGGCAGTATTCTCTTTTCATATGGGAGACCCACCTGCTCCGTTGTCCGCTATAGAATAAAAAAAATCCCCACCTGCTCCTATATTCGCTTTACCATAAAAAAACATTCCAAGGAGTAACATATAATAATAGTAACATATAAAGAGTTAGAATTAAAATTCAAAATTATTGTTAATATGAATAATTTACATGCAGGTACGTAATTTTACGTAAGCAACTGAAAAAATTAGCATAATATTATCAAGTAGTAATTACTCAATCGACCTTCAGTGGTATTTTTCATATACCACATTCACAGAATACTCGTCGTGAAACGGTACTTGTACTGTGTTTCGCAGAGTTAGTGAAGATATCGGAGGCCCTTAAAGGTGACACTTAAGCGGCGTAATAAACCGGCAACACAACCAATGCTCAAGCTGTGGCCCGGTTGTACATGGGCGGCGGTGATCTCTTATCATATAGGAGACCCACCTTCTCCGTTGTCTGTTATACTATAAAAAACCTACATGAAAACGTGTACAAACTAAAAACAGATTAACTTAAGATGTATGTAAAAAATCAGTTTAGAAATTGATGAAATTGAAATAAATAATAGAATTGCACCCGTGGGTAAGTTGAAGTGGCAATGGGCTGGCCACATCGCTCGACGAACCGACAACCGATGGGGAAGAAAGGTTCTCGAGTAGCGACCGCATACCGGAAAACGCAGAGTGGGACGTCCCGCCACGTGATGGAAAGACGATCTCAAGAAGGTCGTGGGCAACCGCTGGATCCAGATCGTTCAAGATGGTAATAGGTGGGCGTCTTTGGGGGAGGTCTATCTCCAGCAGTGGACTTGATAGGCTGATGATGATAATAGTATGGCAGTAGTGCCTAACCACACAAACAGTTGTGTAATATTAGTGAATGAATGAGCATATCCTGCATTTCCAAGTCCGCATTAATGTAAGCAAAGAAGAGTTTCTCCTTTTAAATGAATTACGGCAGAGTTTAACGTTGAAATGGGCTAATACACAACTAGCCGTTTTTTACACCATATCTCAGCTGAATTAGCAACACCTGCAACAGATAAACGTCTTAATTACCTTTGTTTCCCCCCAAACCCCACTAGCGCGACATCTCGAGCCATTTTACAAGATTTATATCAGGGATCGTCGTTGGCGCTCTTTCTACGCATGCAAGGAATACTTTCCACACTTTAAATTGCTGAAAGCATGTGTACTCGCCCTTTAACTGTAAACTTATGGGTATTAAAGAAGAATATATAAGTTTTCATAGTACAATCTAGAATACTAAGCTCCAATCTTATATGTAGTAAAATTTAACGGAAAATAGCTAGGATGTAGAATAGCACTTACATAGGTGATGCGACGTTCACGCTGGCGTCCAGTGTAGAATGTCCTATGCAGCATCGATCCAACACTTGTTTCTCAGATTGTCGTGTTGCGCCTCAGCGGGCGTTTCCCTAAAGCCACCCCGCGTGTCTTGAACAAAACAACGTAGAATTTTGGCAGCAATGGCCGCGTGCACAGCTCGAGGACAATTAGCGCAACCTGCCACGATAAGGATTAGTCCTGAGGCAGGGCGGGGCGTTCGTTAGTGCGCTCGCTGCCTCCTCGCATTTTAAGCTGCGACACAGACAGATGCTGCCGCTTTTTATAGCTTAAGGAATATTTCTTCAATTTCATCTAGAGTTATATACAGAAAGAGTTTACAAAATTAATTAAAATATTATATAATTTGTTTAACATTTTAATTATTAACATCTATGTCCCTATCCATTTGTTTTCTTGAGGTATATTTCCTTTCCTAATAAGAATTGGACTAATTAAGTCAAGGACTTTGTACTTGAAGAAGGTCCCTTTCGTGTCACTCAGGTGCAGCTCGACGAGGAAGCTGAGACTACTTTTTTGACTTAATTTGTTTGATTTACATTTCCAAAATTAGCTTTATATAATTTAGAAGGCAGGTGGATTCTCTGAAGTCTATATATTACCGCCGCCCATGGACGACTACGCCGCAATCCGCGCTGATTCCGTCCGTTAACGCCGCTTAAGCGGTATAATTTAGGGCTTCCAGTATCATCAGTCACTCAGCGAAACATAGTACAATTTTAATAAGCGAAACATTTCACACAGGTATCGTAATAGTACCACAACGTCAGTATTTACCTACTTCACGCTACCTCTACCACTAAAAATTACTAAAACTTATTAATAAAAAACCTAAATGAAGCAGGCCATCCGAATGCGATTGTACCGTCGGAATAAGACACAAACAGCAAGTAGAAAGCTCCCACAGCCTTTACTGAAATAGAACTCCCAAGTTTTGCCCAAATACGTGTGCGACGCGGATATTGTGTTTTTAAATTAAGTGTTCCTTCCTTCCCATAAAACACACATGGACGGAGAAAGGATGTATCTTCACAGGCCATTACCCGGCGAAACAGCTACATCCTTTATCGCGACACAGATTCCCAGTTAGTCCGCGCCGTCGGCTCGCCTCGCGACTTGACCCGTTGTGCTTGTGCCGTCTCGTTTCATAAAAGCGAAGTCAACGAGCGAAACGATGCGCGTAGCAAGGTCAACACCTGTTAGTACTGATTCAAATTTCGAGAGAACTGTTAGAGGCAAATTAAAACTTAAAAGATCTGACTTATGAGAATGTCTCGCGAAGGACAAACAGTTAAAATACTTGTACCTTTAAAAAATATGAAACTGCGCCACAGAGGTTTCCATGAAATATCATGTCTACCTAGTAAGCACCATGCTGTATCAGTTATTTACAGTAAGGATGTGAAAAACAGCATCTCGTGCGACAAACGCTCTCGAAAGGGCAGCAGGGCGCGGGCTGCGGCGTTTTCACCTCCCGGCCCTAACTTGAATATAAATCGTTGCGAATTACGGGCCAAAGTATGTATCTGTACGTGGGGGTTATTACCGAGTTTGAGTCGTCGTCTACGTGACTTCTTTCAATAGGGCTGTGTGGGCGAGTGAGCGGCCACTCTACTCACAAGAAAAAACGCTCCCGAGCCCGCACGAACGCGAGCATCTCGTCAAACTGCGCTCACAAAATTCGATCGTCCTTTGCATAAAATGAAAATCAGATCAGAACTAACAGAATAACGGCGAGAGGTCGGATAGCGGTCCTCGGACACATGTACCATCCGGCACCACGAGCAGCGGTCGCGCTCGAGGGAGATATCGCACGCGCTCAACAAATCCTATTGTTTTCAATGACGACAACAAACATCAAAGCAAAGGCTTTTACGGTAAGCTAATTAAACTGACAGTTAATGTAAAACTATAACATATCTATCCTCTAAAGTCCATGTATGATACAAGTAGCTTGTATATTTTCAAGTTATAAGCTCTATGTTAAGACATTCTGTGACATTGCTTGTAATTTGGAAGCAAGGCGTGCAAACAAAGAAACTACAGATTTCTCTCGCGCATGCCCAATAGACACGCTGCGCTGGCTAACTTGTCCGGAGGTGTAGAATTGAGCCCGGCGCAGGAAATGGTATACGTAAATACTTTTCAAGTTAGGGAACCTTTGGGGGACCGTTGAGTTATCGAGTTAGGGGAATCTGTTTTAAATATTCTTTGAACCTGTTTATATTTCGGGTACAAGTTTAGTAACAAATGGTGCAGAGTTTGATCTTGATCATTTTTATCAAACCAAATATGTATTTATTCACTTGTATTTTCATACCGTCTCTGAGAAAGTTTGCAGACTGTTCACGAGATCTGACAATGGTCTCAAATTAAGGTATATTGCATATTCATTCATGAATCACTTCTATACTATTTACCTTCCACGGAGTGGTACAGGGAGGAAGGCTTTAATTTTTCTTGTTTCCAATTTTCATACAACACACAATTTGGCGGTCTTTCGCAAAAAATAGAAGTGCAATAGTTGTCAAGTTAAGAGTGCAAATGTGGGCATAATTTGGTGGGCCTCCAGTGTCTTAATTCAGCGAAACACCGTAGAGGTACCAAGCCAGCCCAATTGACGCTGTAGTAAATGGTTCATTTAGGCTCTCTCTTGCGGAGACAGGATGAGGACACTTGCTCGGCCACTGTCAAACTCGTCCTAAGAGCGAATACAATCTCTAAACGAAATGAACTGATATCGATGTGCGTCCGTAGGCGTTAGGCGGCTTTAAGCAAACAACTGCTAAGTCACAACTGCTAGGCTCGAGCGACCTGAAGGCGGCCGAGGCAAACATTATCTCCACTTGCATTAGCTCCACTTGCTTGTCCACGAGGCCGTGTGTGCCCTTCAGCTCTTTGGACTTCTCTTCAATAGTAGCACACGGCTACTATTGTGTCACTTGAAGCGGTTTCGTCTGGATCTTGCAACAAACTCACGGCAGCCGACAGCGTCGCAGTGTGAAAACAGGCTTCAAATAAAGCAACGTTCAACAACAAGGAGGTGACATCCTCAGGGTAAATGTTATGAAATTCATTATGGGAAGTATTAATCTAATAATTTCAATTTCGGGAATTTCTTCACGATCAAATCATGTTCACTTACTGATGCTTCGCAAAATATCTCGTAAGAGCGGTGGTGGCTACGTCATCACGAACAGGCGTGGCGTTAGAGTCTCAGAAGAGTCTCTCTTTTATTTATTTCTGCGCTACAAACTTTTGGAGAGAGAGCAAACAGCAACTCCCAAGGATGCTCTTTGCTTTTCCACCTGAATCCAAGAATGGAGCAAAACCATCACCATATTTCAAAGTATTATGAGCTGTTCTGTACTACAAGAGTGGTGACTCAAATGCCACGGCGCGTCCTATTTATCCGAGACGCGGTGATGTTTATTCTAGACAGGAAAGATTAATGCATTCCGTACGGAGACGCGAAACGGCGCGTGGTTAGACGCATTACGGAAACTCGATCGGTGACCATCCGTCTTCTGTATTGGACAATGCGTCGGTGCAGTGGCTATTATCGCGCCACTGCTCTATTCATCAATATTCGCCCACACGACGTGAATACTACTCCAGCGACGACATGTATTCTTGTCAATTCTTACTAAGCACCGGCCCAAATCAAATCATTTCAAAAAACACATAAAGCTACTTGTATCTGAAACAATAAGAGAATTTTTTTTAATTATTTTGTTTTATATAATATCAGACATTGTGAATAATTGAAAGATACTTTTACGAGTGTCTCTGTTATAATTTGATGTCGGGCGATACGCAATTGAATTTAGATGAGAACATGATTTATCCAAGATTCCTTAAAGAACAGAAATATATCTTTATGCCACAATTTAGGGCTCTCTCTCTGCGATTAGCTCGTACAACTAAATGTTAATTTTAAAGTAATCGCTATTTTCAGCGTCATAAAGAGCCGAAGGACACGAATCGCGGCTCGAACGTCCAACGGCGCCAATCGTTCTTCAATCTTGACATCGTAGCAAGCCTATAAGAAAGCGCTCTGTAAGAAGTAGAGCTTCGAAGGCGCATCAGAGGGAGCCGCGAGCGGGCCCCGCATCGGTGCCCACGCGAATGAGACGAAAATATTATTTCAATTGCTTTCGAGCGATTAGGCGCGCTTTTGATCTTACACGCCCAGCGAGCTATGAAAACGAAATATGTCTAATATTATAGAAAAAAATAAGTTCATGCTATCGCTTATGTCTTTGGCTTCCCGCTCCCCTGTAATTCGTTCCACTCTGGGGACGTAATTATTGATTGATATTTGCTTGTTTGATATGCGTGAAAAAAACGCCGCTTAGGGTTTTGCTATGATTGTTTTGAAACATCGGGAAAACCGAAGAGTACCCAAATGGAAAAGAAATTGTCTTCGTGGCGTATGGACCAAATTCCAATGAGATCAGCGAATCAGATGACAATGTGCTGTTTCATTAGCATAGCAACGACCACGGGTTTTACTCGCATCTCGCGACCCATTCCGGAGCTACGTGCTGAGATGATGCGCTCGTTACTCAGCGACAACTACGTGCTGAAAGAAACGGAATTTTCATTAACTAATGGCCTTCGAAACCAAATTGGAACTATATATTTTGTTAGCTTTTAAAAGTCTCCAAGGAAACTTTTCACCTTTGTTGTTTGTAAATAGACGTCAAATAGGAGACCGTAGACGGCAGAAAAACATTAAGAAAAAACAGCATAAACGCGCCCTGCAGCGGAGTTCTCCAACATCAATATTGTCTATAGCGTTCTGCCGCGACCCCAGCCACAGATAATGGCAGCTGTCAAAACAGAAGACAGGCCTCCATTTTCACTATCCACCTACTCATATATTCAAAATTGCATTTCATTTTAACAGCAGACGATCTTATCTCGTCTACGCACGTGACATTTAAGATGAGCAAAATAATTAAGACGAAGCATTCCTACTTATAGATTACACTCCTGAGTTCATTTCGCCAGTTCATCTCGGTGGGTTTAGCTTGTGGTAGACTCATTTTGTATTTCTGTTGAATAAACCAATTGGACTGAGTTCGTGGTTGTGAGTCACTTCCGTTGGCCTGTTGCACTGGGCTAGACTCGTCCACGTTGGCTTTGCATTTTTCGATCTGATCTCTATCACGTTGTACGCATGCGTCCCCATTCAACTTCTATGTTGGATTTAAAACGTAAATGAATGTGCCCCGTGTTGCAAGCGCTGCGACGCCAAGGTCACGCGAAGCGGCAATCCCGCTGGTGAGCCCGAGCGTCGCGTCGAAACGGCGCAGTGGCCGTTGTGTTAATAATAGGCAATGAATAGTGCGTCGCTCTATTTCTATCCGCCATGCCCAATCAATACCTCCGCTGTCCCGCACAATAGACAATTTATTTCCAGCCGCCGTCCACACTCCGCACCTCCTGTGTGCACTTCAAATATTTATTTGACGCGAATCGACTTCACTCGCCCGCGCCCACGAAAAGCGACAATTTCCATTAATTGTAAAATATTCTTCGTCGCGGCGTTACAGAGAGGGCACGTCTTAAGAAGCTCAACGGAGTCACTAAAAATAGAGAAAACAAAAATGTATCTTTCTTTCATGGAAAAATGTTATTATTTTCAAAGCATCTATAGTCTAGATTCTGTAAAGCAATATTGTTCAATATTTATCTCTGAATACTCAAGATATCATTTTTATTATTAAATTATTGAAAACATTAATATTATATTATAAATGTATTGAAATGTTTGTTCATATATTCGAGGCCATTTGAAAGATTAAAGCACACGCCTTCCACAATGAAGGTGCACCGCAAAGTACTTTCCGTACACAGTGGCAACGAAAAGTACTGCAACAAAGAAGCTGCAATTGTTCGCTGAGCTAGGAGCCCCACCTCTCCGATGTAAAAAACCTCCTCATAATTCTCACAAACTTTGCTTCACAATCCGCAGTCAAATTGTCTGAGCATTATCTGTGATAATATTATGCTTAGGTTCTTTCAAAAATGAGCTCATAAGTTTCGTATGTTTTTTTGGCATTGCAAATGGTCACAACAGTTGTTGGCCTTCTTTTGATTCTTAAGGGGCTTAGGCTTTCCGAAAGACCTTCAGCGAATAGATTCCGCACGCGCGATGTATGTACCTACATACACAGTAGGTAGGTACTATGTAGGCGTACAAAGTTGACCAGTTTGGCACAAACCCCTAGCAAAACCTTCGCGTTTTGTTTATTTACCTATAAGACATCCTGAGCATAGCATTACTTTATCATAATGATTATCCTTGCAATATTTAAGCCCAATACAAAGTCTATGTAACATATAAAACATATTTGTACAATTGATAAAATTACAACAAAATTATAAAATGCCTCGTAGCTCGGTGTCGGGTTCGAATCCGGTCCGGACAATTATAATTTAGTAACTTATCGGTCTCTGGAAGGGCTTGCCAGTGGCCGGGCGAGTGTCTCAATAGTGTCGGACCCGTGCGAGAGCTGAATGCTGAAGCATTTGCTAACGTCGGAAGCTAACCACTGGCTCACAGAATACTCAGCGGGAAATGGTAGTTATGCTTGAAACGGTACTTCTTGTGTGTTACACTGAGTGACTGAGGATATCGGAGGCCCTTAAAAATACTACTTAAGCAGCGTAAAAAGCCGGCTACACGACCAATATGAGGACTATGGTGCGGTTGGTGATGGGTGTTGTTGTTCTCTTTCGATACAGGAGACATACCTGCTCCATTATCCGCTATACCATAAAAATACATAATATATAATAATACATAATAAATACGGAAGGGAATTTTATCTCTGAATGGGTGGAGGTTGTACGTCGCAGCGCTCCATGGACCGCAGCGAGCCATCATGTAGTAAATCACAAGTGCAGCGCTGGCTCCTGATATTATCCCGCAATCCGATAGTGTATCAGCAGCGACAAGTACGCGACGGCTCAATTCCCCGATGTTCACAAGGGGCCGTGTATTTGGCGTTTATTATGTAAATAAAGCCCCTCACTGTGCCTGAAATGTTTATTAGAATCACTAATTCTAATTGTCATATTTTATATCCGCTTCCATTAATTATGTCGATGTAAAATTTTCTTATAATTTATAGTGATCGAAATGACACAGAAAACTTAGTTCAATCCTGCCACACGCTTGTTTACGACGGTTCCGCCAGGAGACAGTCGGCCTCCTCTCTACTATTCGCGGCTCTCTCTCGTCTAAACGCGCTAAAGGCGTGTCTGTGTCTTGTGCACTGTTCCTGTGCCATCACTATTTAAAAACAGCATTACTTGGCCTCGACATGCTTGAAAGAGCCATCAAAGTAGTAAGACAATGTTTTCGTTAAAACCTTGTGCTCGGGGAAGACGTTAGTTCGGGAATAAACCTCGCAAAGAGCCATTCAACCACAGTAGAATAGGGTGGCATGAATGGCTCCAATTCACCTCACAGACCGCTGAAATGGTCGGCCTGCGTTGCCAGCATTCTCCAAATGGAGTTGTTCCTCGTTCGGGCATGTGTCGTATTTCTTAGATTTTTCCAATTAAGTTTTGCAATTACTGACTCCAAAGTTCCAAAGTGATTTTCTTTTTCGCTAAGCTTTTTCTTGAAGCGCGGTAGAGAATAGAAACGGAATCATATCGACAAATGCATGAACGCTAAAGTAAACCCTCACTCACCTACCTAGCTTTCCATCGAAAGCACGAACCGATCGTCGTCGGCGAAGCCACAAACCAACACAGATCTTCACTTCGACGCCGGAGCACTACGCGTAGAGCTTTAACCCCTATTCCATTGTTATTTCAAACAAATACTGTTTATAATCCTTTCTAGTTGGCAAGCAAGCCTTAAGAGTGCTTTTCGGAAACGAACCTGGAATAACAATAACGACGTCCGATTTGCCCGGATTATCGTCTTTATTCTCAGCGAAATAGAATATTGGAATGTGATTAGAAACTGCAAACGTCATCCACTGTATGGGAAGTGCGGAGGCGACGCGCGGATGTGGGCCTTCTCGTCGGGGCCAGAGAGGCGCCGTTCGTGCGGCGGCAATCAGAGAGTGAGTGTGTCGGTGGCTTGTGTGTGGAATGGCGAGTGGAGTGGAGCGTAGTGCAAATTTGCGCTGCCCTCGCGCGGGCCGCTCCGAGAGCAGTTCCGTCGTTTCT
>DWCF01003900.1:0-18139 GCA_018230265.1 Delias oraia
ATCTAAGCTATCCTATCTCTCAAGTTGGACCAAACTGCATATTGCGTGCAAATTTGAACGAAATCTGTTAAGCGGTTAGGAGTCCATCGCGGACAAACATCGTGACAGGGGATTTATATATATTTGGATAGAATTATGTAGTTTTTCTATTCCAATAAACAATACACATTTAATCATTTGTTTATTCGGTGAATGTATTGACCGTTTAAAAAATTGTAACACAATTGAAAAGTGCTCATCACATTCCAAAGCATATCACGCAAATATACACTGATTGAATAAATATGTGAAATAAATAGTTCCTTCACGTAACATATTTAAATAATTTAATAAGTTCTGCAAGTACGGCTCGTATCTACCTGTGATAAATTATGTAAAACTTATGTATACTTTTTACGTTACCTATATGATTATAATTAATATAATTTAATTAATTTTACCACGAAACATTACACGACAGTATAATACTTATTACGTATAGTTCGAAATAACTTTATAAGAACACATAGCGCTAAATAAAAATAATTTGATTATCGTTTTATTTTAGGATGTTTTCATAATATTGCTTACAATGGAGCAGGTGGGTCTCCCATATGGTAAAAGAACATCGCCGTCCATCGACAACCGCGCTACAGTCTTCACATTGGTTTTTTACATCATTTAAGCGGCATTTTTAAGGGCCTCACTCACTCAGCCAAACACGGTACAAGTACCGTTTCATGTTGAGTATTTTGTGAGCCAGCGGTGTTACTTCGGACAAGCCGGCCCAATGAATGCGTCCACATATGTTTCAGCATGGTTCTCCCACGGGTGCGACAGTATTAAGACACTCGCCTGGCCACTGTCAAGCCCTTCTAGAAACGGAATAAATTATAAATTAAATTATAATTATAACAATTATAAAGAAATTATAATTTATAATCGCCCGGACCGGGATTCGAACCCGATACCTCTCGCTTTGTGGTAGACAATAAACTACTTAATAACAATTAAAATTACGGAGATACAAAAACATCCCTACTTTTCATACACTTAGATATTAAATGGTATAAAAGTATAAATGACTTCATGTGAGTTTATCGAGTATTATAATTTGTAATGGCTAATTAAGCATTGGAAGTAATAACCATCAAATAACAAATTGTGGGCGCTGGGCACAATTTACACGGCTACTAACTCCAAGAAGTGAGAATCAACTACCGTGTCGTGCATGGGAACAGCTTCGATTATGTAGAATTTGAATTTATACTTTCCTTATGCCAGTCGTCTTTTAGCAATCGAAAATTGACAGCCTTAACATAGATAACATTAAAAAATGGTTGTTGTATGGATAGATAGATAGTATTTATAGTCGTATTCCATCGATCACGATGTTCCTGATGGAGAATCTCAGAGTAACTCAGTGAGTTATGGAGATAGCAATGCTCGGAATCTCGCTGCGAGATGAAATCAGAAATGAGGTTATCCGCAGACGAAACAAAATGTCGGTTACATTACCCGCCGTATCAGTAAGTTGAAGTGGCAATGGGCTAGCCACATCACTCGACGAACTGGCAATCTAAGAAAGGTTCTCTAGTGGAGACCGCGTACCAAAAAACGCAGAGTGGGACGTTCCGACACGCGATGGTAAAACAATCTTATAAAGGTCGCGAGCAACCGCTGGGTCCAGATCGTAATAGGCAAGGCCTCTTTGAGGGAGTTCTATGTCCAAAACTGGACTTAACAGGCTAACTATAAATCTAGTTCAGGAATATACCAGCTTTTTTTATAGTAGAGCGGTTTCTTACATGGTAAGAGAACACCGCTGCGCATGAATACCCACGCCAAAATCCACGTTTTGATTGTTTCGCAACCTTTTAAGATCGCTTAAGTGGCATAATATAAATATCGAATATCGATATCTTCACTCACTCAGCGAAAAAGTACAAGTACCGTTTCACGCTGAATATTGTAATGTTGGGAATTCAAAAATGATACAATATAAATTGTTTTGTTAATATCACACAATAGATTTGCAGTTTAGAACACTTAATTACTTGAAAATAACCGCCTCCGGCTTTTAATATGAGTAATTCATGAGTCGGACATTCATTCATGTCATTTGAGTGCGTAGATATTTCAGAGAAAAAAGGCATAGAAGGATTATTTTCACAAAAGCGTGTAAAGTGAATTTTAAGGGAATTATACTTATTTTGTATTTGAAACTTTTAGTAAAACTTTTTTATTATATATTTCACGTGAAATTTCAATTGGCGTCAATTTGGGCTACGTCCTGTTTGCTTGAAGAATACAATGATAATTCATGGTTATAAATTTTAGCTTTTTTATACTATAACGGACTACGGAGCAGGTGGGTCTCCTATACGCGAAAAGAACACCGATAACCGCGTCACAGTCCGCGCAATGGTTGTGTTGCTGGCTTTTTAAGCGGCACTTTAGCGGCATTTTTAGGGTCTTCCGATATCCTCGCTCATTCAACGAAACACAATACAAGTACCGTTTCACGCTGAGTATTCTGTGAGCCCGTGGTATTACTTCGGACTCGCGGGCCCAATTTGTGCGTCCGCATAAGCTTCAGCATGGCTCTCACACCGATGCTAAAAAAATAAGAAGAATGTACAATGAGAGTGTTTAATAGATTGAAATACGTGCATAAAGATGTATAAAACCTCCTGCTGTCTTTTATGAGCAAATATTTGTTACATTTTACTATCAAATTGTTTCAAATTAACATAGATACGTTTCTAATTGCTAATTATTAATTAATTTTTTCATATGTCAGAATCCGCATGTGCTTAATATTGAACTTCCGAAACAAAATTTTGTAATCTCTATTCATAGCTGATTTATAAATTATTTTCGTAATAAATGCATAATTTCCGATTATTTATTTGTTTGATAAAGCAAGAAGGCCTTGTGTGAGTAAAAAATTAGTTTCTGTTATCAACAGACACGCGAGGGGCTGGTGTACGCTTCGCTGCTCCTCGCTTACAATATGACGTGTATTCATTACTACAATTGTAATTGTATAACAAGATGTAATCGATAAATCAGAACGTTTCATTACATCAATATTTGTTATCTCACTATGGGTTTTTATTTCGCTTGCTTTGAAAAGTATAGCTATCTAGGACTTCTTCCTTCTGATAACCTGCTTTTCCAATCTATCTAAGATAGATTAATATATGACATAGATAAATAAATAAATTTAGTTGTAATTTTTTTGGCTTTTTTGACGGTCTATGTTTTCAGTGTGATATCTATAAGTATCAGTATAAACACATAAACTATAAGATCAATATATTTTGAGAGCCGTGGCTCTTCAGCTTCAGCATTAGGCTACGAGTAGCTTAATAGTTTTAAAAGTGTACCATGAAGTGGGAGAAATTGTGTTCGAATCCTGGTCCGGACAATAATAATTTAATTTATAATTTATTCGCTCTCTAAAAATGCTTGACAGTGGCGGGGCGAGATTTTAATAGTGTCGCACCCGTGGGAGAGTCATACTGAAGCATATGCTGACGCGCTTATTGGGCCGGGTCGTCTGAAGTGATACCACGGACTCACAGAATACTTAGCGTGAAACGGTAATAGCACTGTATTTCGCAGAGTGAGTGAGGATAACGAAGTCCCTTATATGTGCCGCTTAAGAGGCGTAAAAGGCCAGTAACACAACTAATGTTGTTCATGAGAGGCAGTTTTCTTTTACCATATAGGAGACCTGCTCCATTGTCCGCTATAGCATAAAAAAATACTAGAAAAAATAATAGAAAAACTATTGTTAGTAATAGGTATTTAAATTTTAAAATGATAAGAAAAATATAATAATAATAATAAGTTAATACTCTATTATTATAATATTATTATAGATATATAATAATAGATAAGCATGAATTAACTTGAGCGTTAGTTATAATAATCCATACACATTTTTAGAACATTATAAAACGCCATTTTTTAATAAAAATATCTTACATATATGAATATAAATTAAAGTATGAACATGCCTAGTCTTGATACATTTTTCACATGTATCAAGTCTTGGGTTTCGGTGATTCGGTTAATTTTATAATATTAGTAATCAGTGAAGCGCACAGAGGAAGTCGCAAGTTAATTCATGTAGGGTCTGCCATTGAATAACATTTTTGATTAAAATCTCATGCAATAATTACATTAACGACATTGATGAATACTGAACAAACCACCGATTTATATTTACTAATAAAAAATCACAAATAATACTAAATAATTGTTTTTCTAAAATAAATTACATTTATGTTAAATTATTTGTAGTGAAAGACCATTATTCCAGCCCTAAAAAATGGTTCGTGTATTACTCTCTCAATCGTGTAAATTAATATTAACCGCCCCATTACAGCGGCGCATACTTTAACATCCATTGTTCCTCTTTTATACACTAGTTCAAGGTTCTTTGTTTTAAAAATAAAGCATTATTATTTTTACTCGTAGGAGTGCCATCCTGATGCATATGCTGACGAACTAATTGGTCTGGCTAGTCCAAAATGATATCATGGGCTTACAGAATACTTACTCAGCGTGAAACGGCACTTGTACTGTGTTTCGCTGAGTGAGGGAGAATATCAGAAGCCCTTGAAATAATACAGTAAAAAGTGTAAAAATTTGGCAATACCTACAACCAAAGCGCGGAATGTAGTGCGTTTGTTCTTTGATGGCGGTGCTTTCTTATCCTATACGAGACCCACCCGTTCTGTTGTCTGCTATACCATTATTAAATTATTAAATTAATTCTGTAAAGTCGGTAGATTAGGGAATGGAGAAAGACATAGTGCATTTAATCTGCTCTTCTTAAAGCCAGAGTAACCTATATTTACATATCACTATTACCTAGATACTATCTACTATTATTATCTAGATTTTAAAAGCAAAAAACGTACATAATATATGGGTAACAGAGTAATAATGTCAAATTAATTTCTATGTTTATACCAAATATTAGATGTGGTAGGGTTAACTTCCTAACTTTTTAAATATTGACTTAAATATTGACTATTTTCCTTTCCCCAGTACTTGACTGCAGGTTTTTTTACTATACACTGAAGGTCAAGAATTTAAGTTTGGTTTTCATAATCATCATCATATCACCCGTATGACGTCCACTGCTGGACATACGCCTTTTCTTCGGACCTCCAAGCATGCCTGCATCCAGGGTTTTCCGGCGACCGTTATAAGGTCGTCTGTCCACCTTCTGGGTGGACGTCCTACGCTGCGCTTACTGTACCGTGGTCCACTCTAACACTTTTCGGCCCCATGGGCCATCTGCTGTACGTGGAACGTGGCCTGCCCATTGCCACTTTAGCTTGCTAATTCTGCGGGCTATGTCGGTGACTTAATAGTTGGTCTAAGGATCTCCTCATTTCCGATTCGATGGTTTCCGGGGAGTTATATTTAAAATATTCATAAAAAATTCTGTAGAACTGGTGTAATGTCAACCATTCGATTCAATAAAACATCGATATGGTGATTACAGATAATATGTGTATAATTTCTGTAATGATTACTGACATGCATTAATAAACTTTTCACACTCCATTAGATTCACAAAGTTGCGTAAGCGGCAACGTAAATGAGATTCATATAATAAAGGTGGAAGTGGGGGGCCGGGGTAGGCAATAGTGACAGGATTCACGGTTCAACTGCTGAATACAATGATCGCGCTCAATTCGTGATCGATTATGCTTTTATAGCAATGGCTACGAGCGTGTAATGCATGGACTACGGATGCGACAAAAATCGTAAAACTGTATGCTGAGGAAAGATGATTCCCATACAAATTAATAATATCATTAAAGTGATACCACGGGCTCACAGAATTGTCAGCCTGAAACGATAGTTGTACTTGAAATGGTACTTCTACTCTGTTGCGTTCAGTGAGTGAGGCCATACCATAAAACTGTTTACATAGAAAAACTTAATAAGTCTTTTCCAAAACCTTGTATGTAAGAAAGTAGATTGAACTGCGATGAATATGATGAGTTTTTATTAAAATTTTATATCCTTTTGCATTTGTATAATTAAACGCTATACTCAATGATTTTTCAAGAGAAATGTTGAATGAGTTTCACATTCAGTGATACCACGAAATCGAATAATACAATCGTAATGTAATCTGCGTTTCGCTGATTGGATGAGGATACCAGAAACTCACTAGTTTAAGCCGCTTATGCGTAGTAAAAAGTCGGCTCCACAACCAAATCACGATTTGTGGCGTGTTTTTTCATGAGTGACGGATATCATTTATGATCAGAGAATATCTGTCCCGTCAGTCACCGACCCAAATGGGATCCAAGGACAGTTTTCACGGACAACTTAATAAAATAAACTCATTATAAAAAATTCAGGTTGGGAAATACTCTCCTATATAGTAAAAAGAGTATGTATATTATTTCACCAAAAGCTATAAAAATGGTATATACTGGATACATATATTTACATCATGATCATCATACATGCCATGCTGAAGCATATTTGGGCGCACTAATTGGGCAGGCTTGTTCAAAGTGATACCACGGGCTCACAGAATACCCAACATGAAACGGTACTTGTACTGTGCTTCGCTGAGTGAGTGAGGATGTTGAAGGCTCTTAAAATGCCGCTTAAGTTACGTAAAAAGCCGACAACACAATCAATACGCGAAATGTAGCGTGGTTGTCCATGGGCGGCGACGTTCTCTTACCATATAGGAGACCCACCTGCTGCGATGTCCGCTATACTACAAAAAAAACGTTGCATAAAGAAGTGATTTTAAATTTTTCAAATTGACTCATCCATACATTTCTCAATGTTTAGGCAAAAGAATGTTATGATTTATTTTAACGGCTACTTACTGTGGAAACTTCGTTTACAAATTGCTAAATTCAAACATTAATAATACATTATGTCAACTTATAATAAAAACGAACATAATAAATATCAGCAACAGATTTAAAGGATTTATTGCTTGTACAAAAGTTGCATAACTGGAATAATGTTGTTACTTTAAATAAATAATGATAAACTTCATTTCAATTTACCAATAGAAAGGAATTCTTAAGGAGAAAAATGAAATAGGTACAATTTATTGGTATTCAAATGTTATTTAATTGATATAAAATAGTTGTATAACTTTGGAAACTCCGTGTCAGGAAGTTTCCCGGAGATAAATATTCTTTTAAAATATTCTCCTAAGAATTTTATTTAAATTTAGACTTACAATTACCAAAATGAATAATTGTTTAATTGTTTACAAAACAATGATCACTATAGAAGAGTCACTTGCTTAAGTTCCTTTAAATGCTAATGTGTTTATTACATGAATCTATCCAAACAGTGGTGTAAACATAATATTTATAGTCATGTAAAATATGATCCAGATATCTCGTTTTTATAAATAATATCAAGATATTTCTTTATATGTCAATAATCAAGAAATGTCTTTCGTATTGCGATACTTCAAAAGACAATAAAACTTCTCAAATTGATAAAAAGACGTGCAAATATTTAATTTAATTTAGTTTAACAAACATCATATTGAAAAAAATCATTGTCACTAGCAAATATAGAAAGATTTATAAGAAACTTAAGCGCAGCGTAATTGCTTATTAACAAGAATCCATTTCTTTAACTAACACTGTTTCGTTGGTCGTAAAAAATATCATAGATTCAAAAATGGACTCTTAAAATAACTAACGACGTATTAAAATTTTATGCGTAAATAAAATTATAACACAAATATTTTTGGAAGTATTTTTGTTTAGTTTAGAAGAATTTAAAATATACTTAATATCGGAAAAGCAGTAAACTTAAGGCATTAACTAATTAACATTGAGAGCTTCGTAAAACCATTAGCTTAGGTGAATTAAAATGCAATGAATCGCAGCGAATAAAGTGTAAAGGAACTCACTTTCGCCATAATTTGTGAAACTATAGTATAAAAGTATGTAATATTATCATGAGCAAAGCGTGGTATCCATTGGTATACTACTTTTTGTAATTAATTCGTTCTCCATAAAATGCCAAAGCTCAGAAAATGTAGGTTAGGGCGACGCGATCCCAAATCTCAGTATACGTGGGTGCGAGAGAGACTACGATATATGACCTAGAGTAACAGGTTGGGAATCCGGAAGGTACCAACAAACCGGCTCCACGCTGCATTTTTCCATTCAATGGAAAGCTCTGCCTTTACTTCACAAGCCGCTCGTAGTGTTTTTTTTGATAGTATACGATTTTCGACAGTGAACAGTAATTTCCGAAAACAGTATTCTCAACTTACATATCCAAAGCAATATTTATGTTGTAGCTTTATTTTTTTTATAGTATAGTGGACAACGGAGCAGGTAGATCTCCTATATGGTAAGAGAACACCACGGCCGATGTATAACCGCACCAGAATCCGCGCATTGGTTGTGTTGGCTGCTTTTTACGCCGCTTAAGCGGCACTTTTAAGTGCCTCCGGTATCCTCACACAGTCTGCGAAACACAGTTCAAGTACAGTTTCATGCTAAGTATTCTGTGAGCCACGGGACTCAGACTCTTCCACGGGTGTAAAATGAATTGATGTATTAATTTTTTGCATTATTCTGGAGAACGAAGATTGTTATAGTCACTGTTAGAATAAAAATCTATCTTTCATATTAATAATAAAATACAACTGCTGTGTTTACACTTTCTCTCTTTAGTTAGGTAACAATATTTGGTTCATTGTTCTTTATGAAGCATTTAATAATTCATTAAAGTCATCATATTTCTCGGCAGTTTGTTATAAAAAAATAAAAGTAATAATCCACGAAAAAGTAAGATAGCATATAATATTGTTACGGATTGTCGGAAGTGTGAACACGGAATTGTAAAATCCCCTCATAACAGTCTAGATATGAACAATTATCAAGTTATTGTATTTTTCAGACATATTGCAAGTTTTATATTCATATACGATTATAATAATCTCAAAATTACCTAGGTATAGATAAAAAGATCAACAGAGTAACGCACACCTAAGCGTGAGCGGATATGTTAAAATGGTCATTCCTTTTTAATGCACGGGTATTTGTATCTTCGTTGTCCTAGTTAAACGTGTCATCGACACACCAATACCTTAAACATTATTTGCATTGCTTATCTTATTGACACATTCTAACGACTTATCGGTCGAACGGTCTCAAACACCATAGCTTATAGGCACTCCATAACTTGAAGCTAAGCAGGTTAAAATACTTGTAAATTTAACTACACATTTTTATTACCGTCCGGTAGATGAAGATGGTAAATGATCGGGGCAGTTCTACGATAAGACTACGGTTCGTCGATGATTAATTGTGTTGTGAAAAATTAACAAAATTTATTGTTTTAGAATTTTTGCAATAAGACATATTACCATTGATAAATAATAGAATGAACGATTTATTTATTTGTATAATGATGAAATGAGACCATACAAGAACATTTAAGTGTACGGTTTTGTCAGTTATATCAATTAAAAAGCTGGCAAAACAATTAAAATAATTTAAATTATAACAAATTGATGATATCTTTTGACCAGGCAGGTTCTCTGACATTACAAGATCATTAATGAATCCCTTTGTAACTATAATTGTAATTAATTATAATAATAATCAAAAAAATTATTATAATTAATTACAATAAGCTCCAAGACTCTTATGAAAGAAAAATTGGTAGCAATCCTGTTCTAAACACAAAAAGACACAATAACCCAATAAAATACGGTATTTTTTTAAATCCTTGTTTGTAAAACATGTATATGAATAGTTTCATTAAATATTGTTTTAATACTATAGCGACAACGGAGCAGATGGGTCTCGTATATGGTAAGAGAACATCGCCGCCCATTAACAACCACCCCACAGTCCGTGCATTGGTTGTGTTGTAGGCTTTTTACGCCGCTTAAGCGGCACTTTTAAGGGCCTACGATATCTTAACTCAATCTGACAAACTCAGTACAAGTACCTTTTCTCGCTGTACACAGTACAAGTACGTCATCATATGCTTCAGCATGGCTCTCCCACGGTGTGCGACATTATTAAGACACTCGCCAGACCACTCTCTAGCCCTTCCAGATACGGAATAAATTATAAATTGAATTATAATTGTCCAGACCGGGATTCGAACTCGATACATGGTTCACTTTCAAAGCCATTAAGTTACGAGGCTCACAACATATTTAAAATAGGTCACCATAGGCCCTTAAACAGGTCTGTTGTGTTTAACAAAACACACCGTTAGGTAGCAGAGGCCGTAGGACAAGTGCGAAGAGGGAGGGGAGGGCGTACAGCGGTCACCGCGAACGCCGACGAAAGTGATCTGTGTTACAGACCTCGCACTACATAGAAATGTCACGCGAGTATTTTTTCTTTTGTAGCAAACATTTGCTACTTTAAAAGATATACATCACTTACATATAGTTTTGTTTTGAAATAACGCGAGCATCAATTTACCTGCCAAATATATCAAACGTGTTAGTAATTAACTTCTGTAACAGTGAAGCGATAATTTAACAAATTGAAAAGAATTGTCCAAGGATATCCTATTCTGATAGATCGTTACGTCCTCTAATTAATAATTGCGTCTTCTCTATCCGTAAGAGAGGCCACGGGTGATCACATGTTGGTCAAGCATACCGCAGACCGCACGTAGCAGGTTTACGCGTTCGATAAACGCAATACCATTCAGCCAACTAAAGCCTTATTAGATAGTGTCACACTAACAAACCGCGACTCTCGGAATTCAACGAGCGATAACTTTTCCCAAAAGCCTAAGCATTGTGCAATTGGTGTATTTAAGTGGCGGTGTCACGATAAGAAAATATATGCTGATAGAATTTAAAAGCCACGAACAGTAAACGTACTTTTCCGTGTAAAAGTTTCTCGATATGTTTTACAAAGTGATCAGTGCGAGACAGCGGAAAAAATTTACTAAATTAAATCTTTCTTTTCTAACCGACTTTACTTTATTGCGAAAACGAACATTGTTGGACAACGTTTCACGAGATAAACACACGCAATAACATTTTATTAGGTAACCTAAGGACTAATTTATGGAGAAGTTTCAGTATCGGATCAATTTAACAAAGTTATTTAAGCGATCGGCTCAAGATAATATTAGCATAAAATACGAGTAAATTACCAGTTACGCCGTATATAATGATAGCGAATGCACGGGGATAGCGTATTGTATAACTTGGGTCATTAGAGGTCCAAAATGTGAAATTGATTTAAAACTCTTATGAGCTTAGTCTTTGTATACCTATAAAGCTTGAGATACTTTTCGCATAACTCTTCGCAATCCAAAAACCAATGCAATGTCGCAAAAGTTATCGGTTTCTTTATGTTTGTTGATTATACTTTATGCTTTATTCTAGAGCCAGTATATCACGAGCCTCTGTATAACTGGTTGTAATAGAAATGGAGTGTCAGGTGTGAGTTGGCAAACAGTATCGTGACAATGACAGGAATGCACGCAGAGTTCGGTGGCAGAGAGCGTGCAGTTGAAGTTGTGCCGGGTCAAACATTCTAATGTATGACGCAATACCCTAGCGAACTGGATTTGCAGTCGTCTTATTGACGCTCTATGTTAATCGACATTTGGACACTGCCATTCGATTTCGAACCAACAACGAGAAACACATGGGCTATTTAAGCTAATATACTAAAATGCTCTTTAAAATATATTAAAGCTCGTCGGTACAGTTTTACTTTAATTAATTAAACAATATGAAGCTATCTGTCTAATTATTACAATTACTTACTTGAATGTTATACTTAAAATCCAACAAAAGGTAATAAAACAATTGACATTGTTGTGACAATAGACATTGGAAGTCTCTTACAACATATTACTATAAAATAGTGAAAATTATAAAAGTTGCCAATAATTGTTAATTTTTAAAAAAACTACAATACAATTAAAAGAAGAATTAAAAGAACTACAATACAATTATTGATCTTCTTAATTCAAAAGATTGGTTTTTTTGATAGAATATCTTAAATATTCTGTCATTTTCTCTTAGTCGTTCTTTTGTTATTGCAATAGAGGGAGAACATTAAAAATCCAGAGACATTAAAGTTAATGTATATATTTTCTTTAAAAATTTATCTAAGCATAAATATCGCGTTAACATTATTTAAAAGTAATTTTTTACCTATAGTTTCTTATTTTATTAATTAGAATTTAATTTCCTCAATAATTCATCATGTCTGTGTAACATTTTTTAGTTACCTTAAATAGACTGATAAATGTTTAAATCAATATAAAAAACCGATTAAGACAATAATTTATCTTTACAATTTGTATTGGCTAAATACGAAAGTTCAATGCTAACTTGGCCTAGTTAATTCTAAGATCCCGCACAGTTATCGAGCTTTATAACTTACTCATTCTATTCATAATTATTATACTGTTATGAATTATTTTAAATATATGTGCGTTATTATTATTCTACATACAACACCGGATTTAGAAGAGGACAAACCGGAACCACTTCTAGGCGGCAGCAAAAGGGTCCCAATCTTAATTCAGAAACTAAATTGTTTCATAAAGTATATAGAATCCTGCGTACATTCATTTTAAAAAAGTACAACTATGTAGTTTCATACACCATATTGAAATATATAATATTTACCCCGGTTCGGAAACTTTACTAGATTCGGTACTAATCTTATACGAACTTAAAAGTAATACATTTATAAAGCATTATTAATTATTAGAACTTTTTGTTTCATATTTTCTATCCTTTCTCTATAGATATTAAGGTGTACAATTTTATTTCTGTTATGTAATCTAACACTTTAGTTCATCTTGTATTTTAGGAACTTAAAGATTTTTTTATGTTATGATTATTTGATTTTTTGTATGACAAGGTATCCTCCATGGTAATAGATCACCGCCGCCCATAGACAACCGCGCCACAATCCGAGCTATGATAGTTTTGCCGCTCCTTACACTGCTTTAACGGTATAATTTCAAGATTCTTCGATATCCTCAGTTACTCAGCGAAGTACAAGTACTGTTTCACGCTGGTATTCTGTAAACCAGTGGTATATAAATTCGGACGAGTCGACCTAATTAAGTAATTGGCTTATAAGACCATTGACCTTAGTGGCTCTCATTTATGTATTTTCGGCTTCATAATAATTTTGAAAAAATCTATTGTGTTAATTATAAAAGATGCGCTTTTGTAAGTAGGCTATCTTGAATGGCCACCTGGAAGAATCTGTGTGTTAAATTATTATAGTAATATATATAATGTGACTTTGTATTTAAAATATCTTAAATTTAATATTTTTCTTACAAATATAATATAATACAATCAAAGAAGTAAAATTAAGGATGACTTTTTTTATTCAATAGCGAACAACGGAGCAGGTGGGTCTCCTATATTATGGTAAGAGAACACCGCCGCTCATGAACAACCGCGCCACAGTCCGCGTATTGGATGTGTTTCCGGCTTTTTATGCCGCTCTCGATACCTCTCGCTTCATGGTACACTTTTAGAACCATTAAGCTACGAGGCTAAAGCTCGTTGGTGTCTTATATGCCTTTATTACAGTTTTCCGTGTATGTAGAGTCCTTTATTTAATATTGATAGATGTTTTTTCGTGACAATAAATAGATTTTTTTCCTAATGAATAATTTATATCACAATATCCTGAAATGATAATTTATGAGTATTTCAATGATACTACTATATGATGTTGCCGCTGCGCTTAAGACCAGACTGCTTGGCGCGTCACTTTTCGCCGAAACCTATTTTTTGTTAACAAAACTTCAATTCGTTTATGCGTGGGTGTTTGCCCAGGCGGAAACTTTCTTTTTTATTGCCTTTCGGATAGTAATAAATTCGAGGTGAGTACTTGTCAGCCTACTAATATGTTGAGAATTTATATTTTAAAAGTCGGTCATATATATAGTGTTACCAGAGTAGTTAACAATAAAAAACCTAAAGCTTTTCGCAGCCATAATCTAACAAACCATGTATAGACTTTAACACCTCAATTACTCGCAATGCTTTAGAGCAGTCATTCCCAAAGGGAATGAAGTGAATGAAAAAATAAGAACTAAAATTTTGGCTCGACGTCTCATATTATCAAATATTTAACCACATCATTTTCTATAAAAGTGTTAATTTGTCATTGAAAATGTTATCTTGAAGGTATAATCTTCATCATACCACTGCACTATAAATTTCTAAAATATATAAATATAACAAAAATTAATATACCACTCTGTGGAATCAGGTGCCAGCAGCGGTATTTCCTAACAAGTATGACTTGGATACTTTCAAAAAAAGAGCGTACATATTCTATAAGGACCGGCTACGCACCCGTGGCTCTGCAAGTGCTAGGGTTGTCTATGGGCGAAGGACCGGTTAACCTAGGTGAGCTTCCTGCTTGTTAGCCACCGTTTCTATATATAAAAGTCATAGCTGCCAGGGACCTAACAGATCCCGCAATCTTTTGAAAGTCTATGACACATAAGAAAGCTTGGGAAGCTTTAGAGATTCATTTTTGTGTTATTCGGGGCTGTATGCATGCATGCAATTCTGAAACAGACTAAAAAAAATAAGAAAAATAAAAAATATTTTTTTTAAATATATATTTAAGAAATATTTATCGATATTTTGATGAACAATTCCTATAAACTTGGTTTTACTTGTGGTTAGTTTCATAAAGCAACGTGAATGTGATTCATAAACCTGAAAGGTTTAGATAATATAGTCACATGTATAAGAGAATTAAAGAACTTTTCTAGCAATATTAAAGCTCTCAAATAATATGTCAACTATAAATTTAGTAGTGAAATTTACGATAGTTATTTTTCTATTTGAAAGGCAATGGTGTAATAAGTTTGTGACTTGACATTTTATTATCTTCCATACAATTATTTATTTTTTATTATATAGCGGGCAACGGAACAGCAGGGTAGGAGATATGGTAAGAGACCTACCTCCGCCCATGGAAAGTCCGCGCTATAGTTGTGTTGTCGGGTTTTAACGACGTTTAAGCGGTATACTTTTAAGGGCCTCCGATATCCTGACTCAACCAGCGAGACACAATATAAGTACCGTTTCACGCTAAGCATTATGAGTTATGTAAATGCTTTAAAAAGAGTTATAGAATTTGTGCCAGGCTTTTTTTTTACTTGACTCGTAGAGAAGGACCGTCACCCATAGAAGGCGTGCGAATTACACACTTTGGTTATGTTGTCGGCTTTTTAAGTAAGGTTTAAGGCTCTACTGGTGTCAACCTAAGCTTCGTGGGACATACACCTCACACTTTAAACAAATCACAGACTAATTTAAAATGGCTGATATTTCTAAAGATCAAATATGTATATAATATAATACCATTATTATTATTATATTAACATATATATAAATATTATTTTATTATCATCGCCACATTCACAGAAGCCGGATCTCAAAATTACAACAAATTAGTTAGGAAAAATTAATATATATATATATATATATAATTTGAAAAAGTGATATATAAAAAAAAAGAATTTTTACCCTAGGAGAGCCATGCTGAAGCATATGCTGACGTACGCATTAGACCGGCTCGTCCGAAGCGACATCACAGACTCACAGAATACTCAGCGTGAAATGGTAGATGTGTTTGAAACGGTTATTTGTTCTATGTTTTATATGTTTCGCGGAGTGACATTATCGGAGGGCCTTAAAAATAGCTGCTTAAGCGGCGTAAAAAGTCGTCAACGGTTGTCCATGAGCGGCGGCGATCCCTTACCATATAGGACACCCACCTGCTACATTGAACGATATACCATAAGAATTTATACACAAGAAGCAAGTAAGACACAATACGGATATTACTTTGAATATTTAAAAGACATAAGCATAAAGTATAAGCAATATTTTCGTTGGTGACTCATATTATATAAATTACGTAATAACTAATTCCAGTTTAATTTAATAACATTAGTGGTTATATAGCTATATGAGTCACAAGCAAAACATAACCAAAGGGTAATCTATTAATATTAATTCGTTCTGTCGTTGATCATGGGGTTCAATAAAACTGTGTTTTGACAGCTGAAGGTAGACACATTATCAAAAAGAATCGAATCAAAGGAGATATTAAGTATTTTAACAATCATCACTGTGCGTTAACAGTGATCATTAAATAACGAAAAGTATTTATTGATTGAAATTATTTCTAATGTTACAATTCCTTTGTCGTGACAAAATCCCGGCTTTTAAGTGATACTGACGATACAAATACTCTTTTGTCATTGCTTGAACACTAAACATTGCCCTACTTCGTTGTAACAGCTCAGCTTGAGGGCCCCAAGTTGGTTGCAAACGAAACAGTTCCCGTAATTGTTTCTTTACTGCAGCATATAAAATCTTCACCATAAATATTAATAGCATTATGCCTATTAATCCCACAACGATGTATGAAGAATAGATTAATTTAGTTGTAGTTCTTAAGTGATGATGCAATTCAATACAGAACGAGTATCCTAATAATAAACTTGAAAATATCCAAGCCACTTTTATACAGAACTGAGGCTGGATACCCAACATAAAGTGGACGTCTTCTGAAAATCTTTGCACGCCATACAAAGTTAAAAATACGATGCACTCAAGCATCGCTACGAATATCGTAAATGTAACTATATGCCTCCTGAAACCGACACTAAAAATGTTAATGCCGAAATAATTCAAAAGTGGAATTGTTATTAGAAACAATAATAACGTTCCACAGAAACATGTTAGCCCTGGATATTTTGCAATTTTACAATTTCTTCTCGCTGCCACTTCCATTAAATTATAGAAGACAATAACATCTGTAGATAATCCTAACACTGAGTAGCAGCTGTATGTAATTATTAAGTAAAACATTTTCTTTTCATATTGATATAGCATTCGTGGTACTTTTTCAAAAAGAAACGATATACGCATTTTCATAATTGTCTCCGGCTTGTCATCAAATACGAACGCGTAGGGACACGTCATTAGGACCGTTGTAGAAATAGTTAGGATAGTAAAAAGTGTGCATATAACCACGCAAATTACACTATTTGTCAGACATGGCGTTCGGAAGGGTGAAGTTGCGGATAGATTATTAGTAACACCAGATCCGATGCCCAAATTAAAAGCTACGCGTCGAACGATGTTGGATATTCTAAATTTCTTCATAAATTCTTTCAATTGAAAATCCAACGCTTCTGGAAATTTAATTATGATTCCTTTTTGTAATAGCGATCCGATGAGTACCAATAAGTATGCAATCAGAGGATATACCGCTAAGAAGTATGCAGCATATTGTAATGATTTTTCTCTTTTGAAGCAACTAAGGTATATCAAACTGCATATAATTCCCGAAGCCAGACAAACTTTCCAAGCAATATCTGCTTTTTTGTTTAAATTTATCAAACTATGCCTCCAGTATTGAACTTCAGGGAAGGTTGTATACAGGCCTTCGCAATACGTTGCACCGGGATGAGTTCCAATACAGTTCTTGTTGACTGTGTAGTTGGTGTAAATAATATTACAGTATATACTACTCCATGGTCCACACGTATAAAATGGTATTGGATTTTCGAAACTGATTAGCAAGTAATGCATAATAAAAGATGTGACTGTATGATTGTATATAAGTAAAACAACTTGCCATAATATAAGGACATATCCAACGTGTGAGGTACATCGGCTGATTTTCCACACATCAATACAGTCGCGATTTGTAAACTGACTAACAACAATTTCCATATATAAAATCGGGATCCCAAAAAAAACATAAGTTAAAGTGAAGAAAATTATACATCCCACAACACCTTCAGCGAACGACACATTCGGAATTGTGGATACATTCGTAATGCCTAGACATTGGCACATCAAAATCATTATGTTTAATCTTCTTACACCAAGATTGTTATTATTATCCATTACATGTAGAAACATACAAAATTTCGACTGTAAAACAATCGAAGCCAACGTGATTTGTAAAAAGTCAATATATAAAATTTCACCTGTAGTAGAGCTTAGCCTTTATGACGCACTCATTAGGTTCATCATCATCATCATCATCAGCCCATTCAAGTCCACTGCTGGACATAGGCCTCCCCCAAAGACGCCCACCCGCTG
>DWCF01003901.1:0-18138 GCA_018230265.1 Delias oraia
AATAGGATCTTTTGTCGATATTAGTTTAAGATATCTAATATCGATATTATATTTAATGTACATAAAAACATATGTAGCCTTTTCTAATTCTCTGTGTTTGCAATCAATAGCAAATGCATAAATCCCATAATTGTAATATGACACTTTGGAAGCCAGACATGTTCACTCTAAGAAAGAGTATGCCTATTATATAGGTTCTTATGTCTTTTAACTCAATAGCAATGCCTAAAGTGAATTGAAGAAAAACTACTCTAAACTTATACGATTATGGTTATTTATATTATGTAGAATTAGCCTGAATGACATACTCTATAATAGAAAAATACTATTAAATTCAGTTTCTTACATAAATATAAAAATAACTAGATGAGCATGTTTTAATATTATAATTAAATATTACAGACAGTTATGGATCACCGCCGACGTAGCAAAACGCTCGGGCAAAGAAGTTGGATATACAGATACCCAAGAACATTTCAAGTGACCTTCACTAGCTTATGCCTTGGAATATTCTTTTCCAAACCAATATACGATATATTTTTTAGAGAGCTAGAACCTATCGACACCAGCGAACCACCTACCACGTTCACTCCCAAAGCGAAAACCCTATAAGTTATGGAAGCAGTATCGAAGGCTAAAGAAAGATTTGCGAAATACCCACTTATATATTCTAAATGTTCTAAACAGGGTATACTTTATGCTCGCTGCGTCCTTCTTAAAGAGGATTCCGCCAAAAAGGACGATTGTGCTAAAGAGTTCCAAGAATTTAAGACTTGCTTGCATAGCGCTGCGAGGACATTAAAGTCGAGAATTTAAAATGTTGCGGCTTTTAAATTTACCATTTAGCTTTCATGCTACTTTAGCATTTAGTATTCGTTTAATTTTTGTCTATTATTCCAACTATCATGACAGTCACTTTGACGTACCGTACACAGACATAGATTATCAAGTATTTACAGATGCTGCAAGACATGTTTATCAGGGCCAATCCCCATATAAACGTCTTACCTATAGATATAGTCCAATTATTGCTATACTTTTAATGCCAAATCTTTTTTTTAATAAGAATTTCGGTAAAGTTTTGTTTTGTTGTTTTGATATTCTTGGTTCTTATGCAATAAGAAAGCTTGTTGAAAAACAACTTGATGGTAATAATAACATGTCTAAAATAGCCGTATATTGCTCTTTGTTTTGGCTTTATAATCCTATGAGTATCGCAATTTCTACTCGAGGTAATGCGGATTCGATGCCCTGTTTCTTCATTATAATATCTCTTTTGTTTCTATACTCAGATATATTGTTAGGCTACTTCAAATATCTGCTTGCAGGAGTGTTCTTAGGGCTTTCGATTCATCTACGATTATATCCTGTAGCGTTTACGTTTCCTATATATCTTTCTCTCGGACATTATAAAATTAATCGTAACACAAGCATAAGAGATGGTATTTTCGAACTAATGCCGAACAGAAAACAACTTATCTTATCTTTTAGCTGTATCATAAGCTTTGTGGCCATTACTGAGGGTATGTATTTTTTGTATGGTTATGAATTCTTATTTGAATCCTATATTTATCACCTGTTTAGAAAAGATACAAGACACAATTTTTCTGTACTGTTTTATTATACCTACTTAACCACTGGCCAGTCTCTTGATATGGTTAAAATCTCAACACAAATATTTGAATGTGTTATTTTATTTGTTTTAAGTTTAGCTTTTGGTACAAATCCAAAAACACTACCATTTTGTTTGTTTTGCCAAGCAATAGTGCTTGTTGCTTATAACAGCGTCATGACATCACAATATTTTATATGGTTTCTATCTCTCCTACCATTGGTTGTACAAGATTTTAAAATGAATCCAAAACTGGCAATACTATTTGTAACGATTTGGGTTTTCCCTCAAGCGAAGTGGTTATATTTTGCATATTTACTAGAGTTTAAAGGTCAAGATACATTTATTTTCATTTGGTTAAGTGGAATGTTATTTTTCTTTGCAAATGTTTATGTTTTAGGGCAACTTATCAAATATTATAAGCCTAATCATGGTTTTGGCCAAATAGACACTGCAAGTGAACTTAAAAATAAATAGTATAATTAGTTCTGTAGCTAGATATGAATGGAATAAATATTTAAATTATTATAATTTTTATTTAACTAAACTAAATCAATCACTAACATTGAAAACAAATGCATGTATAATTGCTAGCAGATAAAAATAATGGCAGTATTTTTATTAACCTTCGAGCTTACATAAGTTGGTTAGGTATGTAGTAGTCATTTTATCAGACACTATATTATTAAAGCTTTATGGAAAATAATCATATGATGTTTGTCTTATCTATTGTTACTTTGTATTAATAAAAAATAAGTTTACATTAAAATTGTACAAGTCTTTGTTAAACAAAAATACTACCACTATTTTTTGTCCTGGAGATTTATTTTCGTTAAATCTTCAGTTTCTCCTTGGGACATGTTAGATAACTTTTTCCCAATGCGCTCATGTACATCAAGGTATTTTGCAACGCACCTGTCAAGACATACAGATTCACCTTTACCTAAAAGCAAGTTTCTTATAAAGATAATTATTAAGGCTACATTTGAAAAAACTTCATACTAACAGTATTAATGATTTCAGTAAGACATACCAAGTTCAGGTTCATAATATTTAATAGGTATACATTTCCGATGGCAGGCTCCAATGAGCCGATTATACATATCTGACATCATCTCAATTTCCAGGTCTTGCACTAGCTGTAACTTGGCAGGATCTAATTGTGGTGTCGCCATGATTTTTTAATTTTACTTTATGTTATTTGTTATAACTGAAAAGATTTAGATCTTTTTAAACTTCATAATTTAATCTGAGTAAAACTCAGGCTAAAAACAACGATATTGTCAATAACATCAAATAAATAACAACCCTTTCAAACACTATAAAAGAAAACGTTTAGAATTTACATGTATAGTGTATACTTACTATTCGTCTTAAAATTTTCGATATAAGTTTGGGTATTCTCCTTCGTTAGCTTTTCTCATGCGTTCACGAGATTTCATATTCTCCAAACGTCTTTCATTAATGTGATTTTTTGCCACAACAAATAACGACAAGCTGACACCGACTATTCCAACCCTTGAATAGAGATAATTAATATAAGATATTTCAATCTAAAAGATTTCGTGACATCTTACAAAATACGATAACCTAAAATGATTTATTGAAAAATAATATACTTAGCTCACCACACATATAAAGGTAAAATATATATATTTATTGTAATTATTATGCAAATAATTACCACGAAAGCGTTATTTTCCCAAATTTTCCAAACGACATAGTTTCCATGAAAATAGGAAAAATCCAAAGACAATTGACATTTCACACTGAACGCGGATATAGAATATTATTATGTGTAGGTAACAATAACGTCATATAAAATAGTTTTACACTCAATGTCCATTTCGACCTAGAGCTCCCGACAATAGCCCAGTGGATGAAGCAGGCGACTGAGTGATACTATGAAAAGGTCAAAGCCTATCCCAACCTACTAGTGCGCAGTAGCATCCAATACAACTCTATCGTGATAAGACAAAGGCATCGAATCACATAAGCCAACAAAGAGCTGTTAGCCTCTATAGAGGTCGAAAACAAATTAGACAATAGAATTCTGTCTAGGGACCGCGCTAAAAACCACCCCCGTTTCTGACGGAGGAGAGGACTGATATATGTCGCAAAGCCCACCCCTGTGAGCTTCGCCCGGCCGCTCAGGCGGCCAACGTTCCCGCGACGGCCCATGGCGAGGTTCGTGTATCGCAGGAGACGACCTTGCGCTAGTCGTGACACAAAACCAAATTCCCGGCGAGCCTATTTCCGAGCGACTACTTTACTAAGTGAGCGACTGGAAATACAGAGAGGGCAACTTCAATATTAAGATAGATTCGATTTTTCTAAGTGAGGTTATACATTTCGAACTACTAAGAGTTGATTTCTCGTCACTCGCAGTTAGCCGCTCACTTAATAATTCTACACCCCAATTTAATTAAATTTGACACTTAAAACTCTAATTTACAACAATCGTTTTATTGCTAACCATAAAAAACAAGAGTTCAAATGAAGAGCATACTTATTTCGCGATACATCGTTATGCTTGAAATTTGAATAGAAATGATATAAATCGCTACGAAAATTGCACCAAGCGTCTTTTTCAGCATTATGTTACATTGGGTATATATATTACATATGGGTGGTTTTTTTTTTAGAAATGACTAAGATGTTGGCAAAAGGCCTTCACAGCTTCACACGGTCTTTTGGGGGCTCGTCGTGTTTTTTATGTTTAGCCACGACTAGTGCAAGGGCGTCTCTTGTGAGCCACAAACCTCGGCTTCGGCCGCCACGGGGTCAGCTCACCGGGGTGGGGCTGACAATGTAGCTAGGCCCTCGCATCCGTATCCAGCGAAGGCCGTTGTTATTGCAGTCCCTACACAGATCCCTACCATCTAAAGTTTATTTAATCTATCATCTAAGTTATTAAACTATAAATATATGTAAATAGATCATAACAATTATCAAGTGATTTTAAATAATATGATAAAATAATATTTATTGATTTTATTTGATATGAATTCATTTGAGACTTTAAATTGATTGTCTATTTATTTTGAAATGATGTGTCTCTTTTATTGTATCGAAATTTACGTAGATTAAATAAAAATTCAAAGATTTCGACGTCATTTATTCATAAAGATAATCTCATAAATGATCGCACTAAATTACAATAAGTTTTGAGATATGTCGCTTATAAGTAATCAGTGGTGTCTGTTATATTAGAAACACATAGTTTGGGACAAAGTCATAAAAGCATGAAATTTTAAATGGGTTAAAATAAAATGATATTAAAAAAGTTATTTTCGATTTGAATAAAGCACAATTATACTTAATTACAAATAATTTTATGATTAAATCTCTAAATCATAACAACACCACCTTTGAACTATTATAATAAATGATGTCCGATGTTACAATTAATAAATATGCAGTATTCGTTACCGTTTCTATTGGAATACTTTACTATACATGAAAAGAACTGTCTCAGTGTCGCTTTGGTTGTTATTCCTTAATATGTGAAAACCAAAATATTTTGCACTTTTTTATGATCCGATTTAATAATTGTAACAATTGACAAGTTATAATAAGCTACAATATTTAACGCTATTGTTATAAGATTGTTATTGGAAGACAAATCGTATGGCATATAATATTTTAGTATATTTATTATTATAAATGCACCGATATAATAACGCTAAGAAACTAACGCAGGGACAGCTACGGGATTCATTATAAAATATTAGGAAAATAGACATCTTAATTATTTGAAAGTTTTTCACAAACGTTCAAATTACACTGAATTGTAATTTAAATATTAAGAAAGTGTACCTACTTATTACGTCCACTCAAATAAAAATACAGATTCAAAAGTATTTTGCTATTAACGACGTTAAAAATTGTGAAATTATAAAGAAAGAAGAAGTAAATAAGAAGAATTAAGTGGAGTCTAACAAAAGTGATTCATTAACTCGAGTGATTTGGTAAAAATATTAACGTAGATGTAGAAATTAGGTATAACTACAAAATTGCGAACTACGTGCAATAAAAAATATAAAATGGCGCCACCATTACAGCGACACTGTAAAGCAATAGTCAGCAAACAGTTGTATAAACTTGTAAAATACAAAAGCAAGAGATTTCCGCTTAAACAAAGCTTTATACAGCTCTAAGCTAGACGAAGAACTACATTTAGAGTATACAATAACTAAAACTAAAACTTGTACGTATACATACATGTTTTAGTTAAGTTCGTGTACAACACATTATTAACTAACACTAACTAAACTAAATATGATCGAACAGCGATCAATATACAACTTATTAAATTAAACGATATGTTATAGTAATTGATGAGTATAATGTATTAAAGAAATAGCCTTCACAATTTTAAGCGTTACACACAGCATACCTTAACTAGCAAAACTTGGGTACTAGTGTTAATATAATTCATTTGTTAAACTAAACTGTTTTGTCATAAATCATTTAATCAATCTAATAATAAATAATTAGTGAAACTTCTTAAGACTAAATAATTCCATCCTTTATTATTATTTTTTTTAAACGAAATGTTTTATATTTATAATCCTTTTGTTATAAATTTACATACAAGAAGACAATATTCACTGCACTATGTCAGCGTTCCTATTTTAAACGTAATTACCTTGAAATATTCCAATTCGAATGGGCAGCATTTGGAAAACTCAAGTATATCTTCTCTAAAATATCGCACAGTGCGTGTTGCCAGTGTTGACATACGGTTCTGAAACGTGGGCGCTCACGATGGACCTGATGGAGAAGCTCAGAGTCACTCAGCGAGCTATGGAGAGGGCAAAGCTTGGAGTCTCACAGCGAGATAAAATTAGATGAGGTTATCAGCAGACGAACCGATAACCGATGGGGAAAAATAAATGGGCGG
The DNA here is from genome assembly GCA_018230265.1 of Delias oraia. Classification (NCBI taxonomy): domain Eukaryota; kingdom Metazoa; phylum Arthropoda; class Insecta; order Lepidoptera; family Pieridae; genus Delias; species Delias oraia. The sequence goes on from DWCF01003901.1 coordinate 6,519, forward strand.
CTTTGGGGGACTTATGTCCAACAGCAATTGTGCACAGAGAGTTACTCGAAACATGGAAGAAAATAGAGGTAGATACATTAGATTAGGCTTCAATAAATTAAATTACATCCTAACAATAAAAAGTTTAAAACAGATAACTTTCAGCAATCAGAAATTGACTAAATATTAAATTCAACGCAAAATTTTATTTAAATAAAAAAGACATATATAGATCAAACAATTCGATATTTTAAATTTCAATATCAAAATAAAGTTTCTAAAAAGATGTTACTACAATATTATACTTAATCTAGACATTTAAATATCAATGTTTAATAACTTTATAAAAAATATCACCGGCCATTAATTATTAAAAAAAAACGACCTACACACTAGTGGAGCCAAGTTTTGCGGACAATTACAACATCGATTCAGCCATCTTGTCGCAACGACTGCGTGGCGTCGAATAAAAAAGTATTATTGCTTGTACACGTACTATCAGTGTTTACTACACCGCAAACAATTTATAAAATAAATTATACATAACGTCCTTACATTCAATAATATAACTACTAAGAATCGCTGATTAAATTAAAAATTATATTTATTATCATGTGATATGCATACAGTTTATAATTATATACGACAGAATCCTAAATTCAGACGCTGGGGGAAAACTTTACGATATTGTAATCCGCCAACTGAGTAAATGTAATATTTGTGAATATATAAACCACTAATATTTACGAATATCACGCAAAAAAGTATCTTCATTACAAATTCTCTTCATTGTCTTGTATGGAATCACACATATACGTTCTTTATCAATTATAAGTCTGCTAACATAGAACGATTACATTAAGTGTTCATAGTTTCGCTTTTTTCAGTATTTCAGTGAAAAGGAACAGCACTATAAATTGATATTTTTTCAATTTTATGAATCAATGAATTTATGAAAAAATAGGCTTATCTTGCTTACGTAACCTTAATTTGATACACATGATTAACAAATGCACATTCATTCATTTCAATGAACCATTACAATGCTTTATATCTATCGACAATAGATAAACCACGTTCGTAATTAATCCTACATCTTGCAATGCAATGCAATTTATAACATTCAAACAAAGAAACCATTCTAAAAGTTTTCTTAGCATAATAATATGATCGTTTTAATAAAATATTCGATTCTAAGCTAAAAAAAATACACTGACGCACCTTTTTCTGAGAATTACCTTATTTTGAAATCTGTAATTAATATGGATGTAATGTCACGTTAAGAATGACATTTCACAGACCATTCTCAGAAAAAGGTGTTCTTTAAGTGATAACAGGTAACAATAAGCTTAGGTCACCCAGTATAATAGGTTAATGAGGATTAAATACATTTTTACATTATTATCAATCATCAACAACGTTTTTAAACAACTAGTAAATCTATTGATTAAACCTTCGTCCACAGATTTTGTTATTTTGAAATGAGTTCAATTTCGCTGTTTGGTGGAACAAACTTTATGGTTAAGGGTGCCCGATGCCAGATTTACAACTTGTAAATGTAATAAAAAGACGTCAGATGTTAAAAAAAAAATGTATAGCATATCAAATTAAACTTAACACGTGCGGTGCTTTTTAAAGACGATGCCGTCATAATATTGTCCGTTTCGACGTACATATTCGCGGAATCTTTCGACATTATTACGAGCTGTTACATATCTAGCTTGCAAACAGAAATGCTGACTGAGAATAGCATTTATTGTCCTAGGACGCCAATTCGTTTCTTTCAACGGGCAGTTTGGACCAGTCTATCTTAGAAGTCGGAAGTCTTGCCTTGTTTTTAGCCTTGTCTTAGTAATTAATCTAAGTGTGAAAATAAATTATTTTTTTAAAAAGGCTGGGTTTTTGCAATTTAACAGAGCGACAATTTTTCTCGCATGACATTTTCTTTTGATTCACATATATTGGCCAGATTGTTATCATAGACTATAATATCAAATCAGATGATAGGGTTCTGTGTAAGGACCGCACTAAAAACCGTCTCCGCCGGAAACGGAGGCCAGGATCGATATATGTTGCAAAGTCCACCCTGGTGAGCTTCCGACCGGCCGCTTAGGTGGCTAACATTCCCGCGAAGGCCCAAGCTGAGATTCGTGTCTCGCAGGAGACGCCCTTGCGCCAGTAGCAGCACAAAACAAACTCTCGGCACAAAGTCCGCGAGAAGCTGCAAAGGCCTTATGCCAACAACGTTAGTCAGTTCAAAAAAAAATACACTATAGTACTTATTGTGACATCGTCTCTAAAGAATCTCGTATCGCTCCCTTGAATAATGCTTTTAAAAATATTTAAGTTGAAAGTCTGTCACGTGACACCCTATACAACTTAAGTATAAATTGTATGGTTCGAGGGCCATTCGCGGTGGAAAAGCTGTTCCAATGGCGATTTTATTGTGTTTATATCACTTCCGTATTTAAAATGATATAACAATATCAACTTTCAACAATATATAATTAACTCGTCGCGAACATTAATACGTCGTAAATGGTATTTTTAACTATATTTTAGTTCGATTTAATAAAATTTAACTTAGTCGTACTTTTGTGCAATATTATATATATACTATACTATAGTTTTGTACAGTCAGTGCCGAATGTGAATAACTGTTTTTTTTTAAATAACTGCCATTGTGCATAATTATCAAGTCTCGTGCCGCTTAAAACTAATAATACTAATGCGTATTGGAACTCTAATGGCAATTTTTGGAACTCGTGTACTTTAAATGCGTTCTGAGCTAGAAATAAAAATCAGCTAGATTTAAAAAAACTTGCGACTAATTATTACTAAAAAGTAAGGTTAAATAATCGAAATACATATGAACTTTAAAACGGCTACGAAGATCGACGTAACGAATTAAATATTAAAATATAAATTTTAGTAAAATTTGTATTTAAAGTAAAATTTAAATGGAGCTGATACAAAAGACACCAATATTTCAAATCAAAGAGAAAAAAGGCAGCTGGTAAAATTTTATATACAGAACGCATTCAACGCCTTCATTCCATAGTGTCATATTGTACTTTTTTGACCTTCAAATACCGCCAAATTGCGTATCCTATGAGCGTTCCGGCGGTGGCAATGGCCAACGCAGAGCCGACTGCCACTGGTGCCGTCTCTGACCTGGTCCGGTTAGCATCGGAACATTTCCAGGGAGGGCCAAACTGACCATCACGACGAAACATAAATGGTTGAAGGCGCATTTGACGGAGGTACAGTTTTGCACGGTGTGCTGTATTCGGGTTTCTGTATATAACAGGAAACGGGGCATTTATTAACAGATGCTCCAACCGTGGGAGAGCCATGCTAAAGCATATGCTGACGCACTAGTTGGAAGTGATACCACGGGCTCTCAGAATACTCAGCTGAGTATTCTGTGAGCCGGAAATGTTATTTAGCTATGTTTCGCTGAGTGAGTGAGGATATCGAAAGCCCTTAAATTGGCGTAAAAAGCCGGCAACACAACCAATGCTCGGAGTGTGGCGCGGTTGTAAGTTACTGTGCAATCAGAGATGCCGGGTTCGATCCTCGGTTTGAATAACATTTATAATTTATTAGTTCTTTGGAAGGGCTTGACTATGGCAGTAGAGTCATGCTGAAGCACTGACTGGCTAACGCACTGATTAGGCCATGAGGCCATACCAAGGGCTTACATAATACCATTCTGAAGCAGTACTTGTACCTATTGTGCTTCGTGAGCGAATGAGGATATCGGAGGCCCGTGAAATAATACGGCTCAAGCGGGGTATAACGCCAGCAATACAACTAATGCCCGGACTGTGGCGCGATTGATTGTCCATGGTCGTAGGTGTTCTCTTACCGTATAGGAGACCCACCAGCTCCGTTGTCCGCTACATCATAAAAAAATATTTACCCAGCGTCTTCCTCCAGTAATTCGACAATGGATTCATCGGGACAGTCGAAGGATTTGCCAACCGGTGTGGGGAAGAGTAGCGCCCGGGGGCCCGTCGACAATGTGACCTTGCGACCTTGCTTTGCTGCGTGTTCCAGAATCCTCGAACTTGAATTGTATGTAAGCCTTATGCTGTCCACGTACCAGCGTTCACCACCTGGAGTCTGTGTCAAGAACCTATTTACATTTTGTGCGAAAAAAGCGACACAATTTTAACTATTTCAAGGATATATTATTGCGTTGAGTTAATACATATACACATACAATAAATATACAACGCTAATATAGGAGATAATAATAATAAAAATAATATATTTTCTATAAAAACTATTTAATGAGTTAAATTGTTTTTATATTAAATATAGTTCTGATATCGTATTTTCTAAAATAGAAATAATATAAATATTAAGATCCCGGCAACGCACACGTGGCTTTGCAAAGGCTAAGAATGTCCATGGGAGGACCGCTTGCCCTAGCTGAGTCTCCTGCTCGTTTGCCACCGTTTCAATAAAAAAAATATCAAGAAATTGCTTTTCGCTGAGTGAGTGAGGATATTGGAGGTCCTTCCACATCTTTGTTTCACACATTGTTTTAAGATATTCTTATTATGAATTAATCTGTCCGTTTTCTGAACTGTTTTAAGAATTAGGATTTATTATACATACCTTAGCGAACGTCCATTCCAAAGCAAACTCCTTGAAGGACAGAATCAGTGTTTCCAAGTCGCCCTCTTTGCATGATCCACTCACAAGAGCATTATTCGGCACAAAGGTGTTCGCTTCCTATTAAACCATTTATTTTTTTCTTATATGACATCAGCTATACAATACAGATAAGAGCAAAACAAATTGTTCATAGTATATAATTATTCATAGTTTAATATCAATATATAAATGTAAAATATTTACGTGAAAATATGAGATCTACGAACACTTAGCCAAAAAATACAAATAAAAAAGCCGTTAACGATGTTCTTAAAATATTAATAAATCCATATCCACAGACAGTTCTAATGTTCAATTATGTTAATAATAAATATGTTAATATTTCAATAATATCGCGCCATTAATATTGTATAAGTGAAAAAGCTTTATTACGTCTATAACTTCTCCAAGAATACTTACGGCACGTTCGTTAAGTTTGGTCATATATGAAATATCGAGCAAAGCGTCCACGACCAGTAAAATGCAAGTCTCCCCACCACTACCCTGAAGCCGATATGTTGCCGTCAGTAGGCTCCGCTCCGTCGGTGCGTCCTAAAAACATAAAAACGTATTATATCTACCAATTTTATATATGGTTATTTAATTCGAGGGCGGCAACGCAGCCGCTGTCTCTGCAAGGGCTGGGGGTGTCCATGGTCGGAGGCTCGCTTGCCCTAGGTGATCCTCACCAGTGGTGTAAAAAAAATATTTTTATTTCTGTCACAAAGGTACAATTTATACTAAAATTATAGCATAAACATATATGATTAAAAGGACTAACAAATTACTCAAAACTATGTCAAGACGATTGAGAGAGCTGGAGCCAAAAAATTTCATAAATTCAAATTAAATAGCGACCAATATAATTATATTTAATTTTATTAATACTAATATAATTTATTTAATACTAGAAATTAGGATAAAATAGCGAAACCTAGTTTTAAGTTGTCTAAAACAAGTAATAAGAGTTTCTTGGGGAAACTGCGTTCGCTTATGTAATACAACTCCTAAAGAGATACATAAAGAAGTAAATTCAAGAGTATTGTAAAAAACACTTTACAGAAGAAAACTTACTATAACATAAACCAATAGATAGAAGACAAAGATGCATGGAAACTTTTGTACAAGCATCAACCATCTTTTCAACTAGCAAACATAAATAACCAACTATCATAAATTTAGCGATTAAAAAAATTAAACCATACGACTTTCTTATTGGTTCTCTCCTAGTGGTATATCTTCCTAACTAATGGTAGCTTTACTATTGTAAATTGTATTACAAAAATGCCCCTTATGGGGCCTATTTGAAAAAAGGCTTTTTAGTTTGAGTCTGAACTAGACTCGAAACCTGTATGACAGAATCTTAAGGAATGTATACACTCTTTTCTTGAAGGTTCCCAAGTCGTATTGGCTTGGAAATACGCCCGCTGGCAGGTGATGTCACAGAGTTGGTGCGCGGCACAAAATACCAGAAAATGCTCAGTTATGGAACGACAAACATCGAGATGAAAGCGATGAAACTTTGCATTCTGTCTCGATGTTCGATGTTGAAATTCAGCAGCAAGTATCAATCCAAGAATTTGATAAATATTTATACTACTTATTTGTAAAAAATGTTACCGTTGAGCCAGGAGTGAGAGGTGTTCTGCTGTACTTCGGCATCCTCGGTCGTCGCGTTGATGCCTGATTGTCTAACTGCAGACTGTGCACCGAACCAACCACCATCACTGCCATAAAATACCACACAGATACAACATTACATAATAATAACAGCAGCACACAGTATCAAAATGTAACGCGTTTAATTCGCAATGGAAACTCATTTTTGGTCTTGTATGTTTATTTTTTGTTCTACTAAAATTCTAGAGAAGAAACTACCCGTGGGAGAGACAAGCTGAAGGATATGCTAACGCACTAATTGGGCCGGCTCGTCCAAAGTGATACACGGGCTCACAGTATACTCAGCGTGAAACGGTACTTGTACTGTTTCGCAGAGCGAGTGAAGATATCGGAGGCCCTTAAAAATACCGCTTACGTGGAGTCAAAAGCCGGCAACACAACCATGCGCGGAGTGTGGCGCGATTGTGCATGGGCGGCGGTGTTCTCTTACCATATAGGAGACCCACCTGCTCCGTTATCCACTATACTATAAAAAAAAATTAAGTTATATGAATTATTATTGTTATTTACAACAGTCTTAATTTATTTTAGTCTAATCTTTTTATAATCAATATAAAAGCAATGTAGGTTCTGAAATAGAATGAAAGTGGAAGAAACTCTGAACCGATGGAGTGAGCTATTAGAGTTTTTCGATTAGTTCTTCAAACTAATCTACTATTGGTTTCAAATTGCCTGAAATCACTAACATACAAGAAATATTTTTTGCTATAGCGGATATTGGAGCAGGTGGGTCTCCTATATAGTAAGAGAACACTGCCGGCCATGGACAACCGCACCACAGTCCACGCATTTGTTGTGTTGCCGGCTTTTTCGCCGCTTAAGCGACATTTTTAAGGGCATCGGATGTACCACGAGATACAATTTCAAGTACAACTACCGTTTCATGGTGAGTATTTTGTGGGCTCATAGTATCACTTCGGACGAGCCGGCCCAATCAGTCCATTGGTTTTTATGCTGAAGCTTAGCAAAATTTTGAAATAGCTATACTTTACTAGCTCTGAGTTTTTATAAATTTAAATTAATTACTTTTTTAGGGGGAAAATATTACAAATGCAAAATGTTATCATTTTTAAGTGATACACTACAATCAAATAATTATATAGCAATTATGTCGTGGCTTTGAAATTGCCTTGAATCACCTAAACTTTGTTAGAATACCCCGTAGTCCTTGATATAATTGACGTCATAGAAAGACGACATTTTTATTAAATATATTATAGCAAAAACGGCTATTGGCTATTATATGAAAATATCTACTTTTTTAGATATATAGTTTAATATAAATTCATGTTTACAATCCGGCGAGTCTTTATAAGATCTCGTAAAGAAACTAATGATGATGTCACATGAAAAATGACGCTTTTAGTATTAAGAAAGCCTCTAATATATATGAACTGACAGAGTTGAAATTATTACAGCGTTAGGCAGCAATAATGAAATAGCGTTAATGAAATAGCATTATGATAAAACATTTTCATTACGGTAATGTTAAATCTGTCAAAAAACACATTCTGTGTCATTAATACACGCAATTCCTGCTCATTTATAAACTCTGCCCTACTTTACTTGAAAAAATGTCTAACGCATCCTGAAAATCTATCGCTGATGTGCATTTAATTTTACAAAAATGAGAGCGACCACTAAGAAAAGATGTTATTTTGGCAAAGTTTATAAGACATCAAACTCTTACTCATACTTTTGAATACTGCTTTTAGTTTTCTGTTTGTTTGTTAGCTTTGCTTTGCGTAATTTTTTTTATTACTTTTGTTATTACTAACAACATAGTGAGTTAAACATTTTATTTAAGATAGAAAACCTTTTTGACGTTTAATTTTTGTTATTAAGTGTTTTTTAAATGTGGTATAGAGGACAACGGAGCAGGTGGATCTGCTATATGATAAGAGAATATTACCAACCGCCCCATGGACGAGCGGGCCACAGTCCGCACATTGGTTGTGTTGCCGGCTTTTTTACGCCTGCTCTGATATCCTCATTCACTCAGCGAAATACAGTAGAAGCTCTCTTAGCTAACAAGGCTCTCAAAATTAAATTATTGTAATAAACAGGGCATTCTTTCTGTTTAATAGATACATATATGTTTGATTTAACCCCCAGAAATTAGAGTAATAATAGTATCTATACTTTTTTATATTAACGGTGGCAAAGGAGCAGGTGGCTCACCTAGGGCCAGCGGCCCTTTGCCCATCGACACCCCTAGGCCTTGCAGAGCCACGGGTGCGTTGGCTTTAAGAAAAATGTACGAAATTTTCTTGAAGATCCCCAAGTCGTATTGGTTTGGAAATACCCTGCTGGAAGCTGATTCCATAGAGAGATGGTGCGCGGCACAAAATTCCTTAAAAACGCTCAGTTATGGAACGACAAGCATCGAAGTTATAGTGATGTAACTTTGCATTCTGCTTCGATGTTCGATGGAGAAATACAGCAGCAGGGATCAGTCCAAACAGCTCCTCCGAATATTCCTCGTGATAGATGCGGTAGAAGATGCTGAGTGAAGCAACTACTCTACGCAACGCCAAAGAGTCAAGACGATCGGAATGAATCCGGTCGTCAACAATTCGAGCTGCTCTACGCTGAATGCGATCTAGAGGAAGAAGCTGTATATGGGAGCTCTCACCCAGAGGTGCGAGCTATACTGCACATGAAGCCAAAGCAATGGCCAGAAGTGAAGTATCGCTTCGTCCTATCCCACTCCTAGCCTCTTGAAGGTTAATTTGGCCTTGTCCTCCAGAGGCTCCAGATGACTGCAAAACTGAACATCACTTGAAATGCTGACACCAAGTATTCCGATACTAGCTGAGGTGGACAATGGGGTGTTCTGGAAGGAGGGAGATACGACAAAGGAACACTTTTAAGCGGTGAACGCGCAAACTTGTGTTTTCTTGGGGTTGAATTGGACTATGTTTAGTTGACCCCAGGCAGAGACTCTTTGGAGAATACAACCGATTTCGGACACGACTTTATTCCGGAACTGGACAATGAACTGGACTGAGAAATGTTAGCACGGCCCGTATATAATGCATCTCCAGTAATGTCGTCTGGATAGCAATGCAAATTCCTAAGGTGTAGCAGAACATTGGTATGCAGAACGAACAGGGTCGGAGTCCCGCAGCCTTGCGGGACTCTAGCATTCACAGAGTGAAGATCGGAACATGCTCCGATCTGTTAGAAAGCTGGAAATCCAGGTGTACAGTTTCTCAGGAAGACCGTACGATGGAAGTTTAGCTAGTAAGGGTTTGTACCGCATGCGATCGGAGGCCTTCGCTATGTCCAAACTGACAGCCAATGACACTACAATGACACACAATAACACTAATCAGCTGGAGACCCTCCAGATACTGTAGAAGTTGGCCATTGGTAATAGTTTCCATTAATTTGGAGATTAGGGGGGTGCTAGCTATTGGACGGTAGTTAGACGGGTCTGAACAGTCGCCTTTTTAGGGATCGGGTGTACTAAGGCTATCATCCACGAATATAGGACATGACACAAAGAGTGCAGGAACCAAAGGTAAACGCGCGTTAGAACCGGAGTCAACTCAGGAGCACACGATCGCAATATGATGGCAGGGACGTCATCAGGGCCAATCGACTTATGAATTCCAAGGATAACCATGCTCTACGGACGGCACGGTGCCGAAATATAACCTCCGCCATTGAGGTATCACACCGCAAAATAGACGGTAGAGATCCTTGGTCATCCAAAGTCGAGTTGGACGCGAAGAGAGAACCGACGAGGTCGGCTTTCTCCTCGGCAGTGTGGGCCAGCAAGTCATCCCCCACATCACTCATCACACTATGTTTAAATGTGTACTATATATAAATAATATATAAGTTTGATGTCGTGATATGTTTTTAAATTAGTTACAATTTATTAAAATTCAGCGATTATCCAATTAACTCTCAGTGCAATCTTAACAAAAATTTTATTGAGTGTTTCTTCTAGAAAAGTGTGATGTAGAAATAGAATATATGTAATAGCTAAAGAATATCAAGAATAGTTCGAGATTAGCTCGTATCGGCTCTTTTTACGATACCTTCTGTATACGATGTTGGTTATAAATTACAACGGATTTTTATTAATACATATAATTTAACGCCACATTTACAAAAATAATTGAATCCAGGAAAGTAGGTACTTAAATTTGTATTAAATTTTTTATCAATAATTTTACCAAAAATAACTTTATAATTTTTCCGACGAATTTAAAAAAAAAATTATTATTTAAACTTTGTACATTATAATTCATGTTATTCTATTAATATTATGAGAGATTTAAGAGATTTATTAAGATTTATTTTTAAGAGACACTCAGCTACAAAGATGCTACAATATGATTATTATAATGAAAATTTAATAATTTATACATGTATAAATCAAATAAGAATGAATAAGTAATTTTATTATATATTATATTTCACTCTAAATTGATATTTAAAGAGAAATATAGTTTAAATTAACTAACAAAAAATGCGAATTTTAATTATTAATTCCATCAAAATATATTATTAAGAATTTAGATATTTTTTAAAAAGAAAATGATCAGTGAATTAATATTTAAAAATGTCATTGATAGCATCGATAAACTACTTAATATACAGACACTTTAAAATTTTCCAAAAAATTCAATCAACTTCTAGGCGCGTCATTAAAACTAATGCCGACAAATTTCAAATATATTTTTGTTATCATTAATAAACACGGTTTAAACAATGAGATTAAACTATCTTTAAATAATATTTATGAATGTACTTACAAAAACACAAAAATTTCCTCAGAAAACACATTGTGAAATCCGTGGCGAGGAAATGTTGCAGTGACTTTGCAAACATAGCGTGTTAAACAAAACTGTTATTATTTTCTAATTAAATAAGCTATTCTGCCATCCATTTGTGTAAAACTACGCGAATATCTTGTATTTAAAGGCTTTATACTAACGAATGCGGGGGTACGGCAGACATTTTGTGACGTCAGGAGAAAAATCAATGGTCCGACGCATGCGCAGAGCTTTCCATTTTCCGGCTTTGTATAAGACAATTAATTTCATCTTTTACAAAATGGCGGATATTATTCATGAATGAAATGGCCTCATTCAAGTTTATTTTTAGATACTTTTAGTAGTCCGAATTTTATTAATAAAATTAACCAATATTTTGGAGCTTCGGGTTAACATCGTTGAATAGTACCCCCGTGTGGCTATCGGGTCAGAATAGTACCACTCCTAGTCTTCCTAAAGGGGATGTCGTAAGAGGCGACTAAAGGATCCTTCACAGGAGG
>DWCF01003902.1:0-18138 GCA_018230265.1 Delias oraia
TCGAGTACAGCAGATGTTCTGCGATCACCAACCCGCCTGCCAAGCGTGGTGATTAAGGCAAATAAACCCCCCATATGGTCGCGGGCAACCGCTGGATACAGATCGCTCAAGATCGCAGCGGATGGGCGTCTTTGAGGGAGGCCTATTTCCAGCAGTGGACTTAGATGGGCCGATGATGATGATGATGTAATATTTGGAGTCAGTTATTTAATATTGGTGATTGGTCTGAGAAATATTTTAAGAAGTAGACGGTAGAGCAATAAATTAAAAAGTAATAGAAAAGTGAAAACTTGTTTACTCTCCACCGAGGTGTATTCTCATCAAATCAATCCCACTTCTAAGTTTAATTTTCCCATTTCCGCACCCTTCAGGCTTAGTAAACAAAGTAACAGTTCAATAGAATTATTGTTTTCGGTTGATTAAATTAAAAACTTCTCGATCTTAGCCACGATAAATAAAATTATTGTTATTTATCTAGACGGATTAAGTATAATAACTCATATTATATAAATTTAATGATTTCTTGATAAAATGTCACCATTTCCATTTAAATTGTCATTTGCACATTCATGTAGTATAAAATAATGTTAATTAAATACAATTACAATTTACGCAATATAGTTTCTGTTTAGAGGGTATTTTGATAGAATAGATAACCAAAGGGATAGTTGTGAGCGTTCTTGTCAACAACTACAAATGATAAATCAACTTTGAGGAAACAATACGGTAAATTTGGTTATCTTAAAGGCCAATCCTAGCGACAGGCCTGAGCTAGAAAAGGATATTGACTCAAAAGTTGGGGTTTTGTAAGAAAACTATAACGGACAGAATAAATATGATATCTTTTACTTAGAGGATAGGTATATATTATGCAATATGTAAGAGAGTTTTATTTGTTTTATAAATGGAAACTATAACCTTTTATCTTAGAAATCGCAAATAGATTTTTTTAATAGGTAAAATGTACACAAGTATCTAAGTAGACAACCAAATTGCAAGCTGATTTAAAGATAAACATTCAAGTTTTCAGTTCTTACTAAGCTAATGTTGTTATTTATATATTAAAATATTATAAATGTATTTGTATTGTTTCTTAATTTTTTTATGGTAAAGTGGACAAAGGAGCGTGTGGGTCTTCTATATGGTAAGATAACGCCGCCGTCGACGAACAAACGTGCCACAGTCCGCGCATTGGTTTCCGGGCTTAATACGTTGCTTAAGCGGCATTTTTAAGGAGCTCTGATAACCTCATTCACTCAGCGAAACACAGTAGAAGCACCTTTTCAAGTACAAATATCGTTGAGTATTCTGTGAGCCCGTGGTATCACTATATGCTTCTGCATGGCTCTCGTACCTCCTTCATTACATACCTACTTACGCATTAGAATATATTATAAAAAGCTATACGAAAATATCTTTTTATTATTCCATTTTCTATTTATATAATGAACATGCTAATTAAGTGCGTTTTAAGGGATTAATACGCACTTAATTCTTATTATTGTAGCAAATAAATATTAATTTCATTTTTTGAAACAGATTTGAATTGCAGCTTTGTGTAGTTGATGATCTTAAAGCATGACTATAAATTAATCACATAACCCAAAGTTATGACGCGGCCGGTGATTGATGTAGCCCGTATGGACATCTCAGCCTCAGGGGACTTGATTTTGCTTGTTGTTTCATATAAATTGCGTCTTTGACTTTAATTCAATTCGAATGTTACTATTTGTAAACGATGTTTCGCAGCTCTACTGACGATAGTAAAATTTCAATCTTTTGCTGCACTTTCTACGTAAAATGTAAATCCTTTCGCGTACTTTCTACACCAGCATTTCTATTTATAAGACATTTCCTTAATTTGTTAGGCTGTGCAATAAGTTTCCTATGTGATTTACACTCAATTAAAAAATTTAAAAGTTTTATTTCCACTTCATAAGAATTAAATTCATTTTAATCTTAATCAGTTTAAAAATTAAATTGCTTTTATTTTTCCTCCTTTGTTTGAAACAAGATTGACAGTGTATTAGGTCTGATTCATAGTGGCGGCGATTACAAGCAGAGCAGATGGCAGATGGGGCCGAAAAGTGTTAAAGTGGAAACAACGTGCGTCCACAAGATGAACAGACGATCTTATAAAGGTCCGATAGGTATGCATGGAGGTCCAAAGGGGAGGCCTAAATCCAGCAGTGGACGTCCTGGGTGAAATGATGATGATGATGAAAAAAAATAAATAAAAAAAGGTTGAATTACATACATATGAAATCCAAGGTAAGTTAATATGTGAGCAACGAATTGGCGGAAAAATCTTGTCAACTAGAAACAAATGTCTTCAGAATAGTTTCAATGATTTTGTGAGACCATCATCTACACAGTTCGAGACCACGCCTCTTTCATGTCCGATTAGTTATACAGCGTCCAAAGTAGTGAGCTTCAGTAATATTTTGTTGTCTAACTATACATCTTTAATTTATAAATTAAGTTTGATTAATGCGATTTGATACTTCATATAATAATAATATGCATAAAAAATAATAGTATGAAAATTCATAAGTATTAACAAAATAATTATTCATGAGGGTGTAACAAACATAAATATAAATAAAAAATAAAGTTGAATATTTAAAAATCAATTTTAATTAGTGTGTCTAAGGGGTATAGAAAAAATAGAGGTAAAAGAATCACGGTTTCATAATTTAAATGTTTGTTCTAGAAAATCTCCGTAATGGGATTATAAAATACATTTTAAAGTATGTTTTTGTTTTGCTTTTGTCGGCATCCGAAGTCAAAAATATATACCAATATATGCTACTATACTACTACTATATGCTGTATATCTACTATATATATATCTACTATATTACTATATGCTGTATTTGATAAACATATCTAAATGGTTATAGTTCAAATCCACCCTAAATAAATTATAAAGATATATTTGAAGAAAGAAAGAAGTCTTATAAAGATATATTTGAATAATGTAAAATCTACATACCAAAAACATAATACAATTAAAAATAATACTAGGACATACTATATTTACAGCTGAAAATGAAACAGGCGGGTCATATGATATCGTGAACCTATCACACACTGGTTGTTTTATTGGCTTTTTACGCCGCTGAAATGGATGACATAGTGGACCTCGGATATCGTCACTCACATAGCAAAATAGTACATGTACTGTTTCACGCTGGTATTCTATGAGCCCATGGTATCAGCCCTCATAGTATTACTTCTAACTACTATATCTGGAGATTTTTAATTATACCGTTAAAGCGACGTAAAATCCCGGCAAACTAAAGCGTAGATATATTGTTTTTTCATGGCTGGCTCTTACCACAGTGAAGATCCACCTCCATGGTCCTCGTATAAAAAAAATATACAGTATAATTTTTCAAGGAAATCAAATCCCTAACCCTACAGCAATATGCTTTAACAGTTTGAAATGTTACTTAACATGAGTGTCTGACGAATAGCGGATACGGAACACAAATGTTGCCGTTTATCACACAGTTTGATATCAAACCTACATTGCAGTTAATGACCGATACAGTAATTAATTATTGCAGGCCTGATATCGATTTGTGCATGTAGTATAATTCTAAACATGTCATACTAAGTGGCAGCACGAACAATATAAAAATATGGTATTTCTTGGGAAAGCCATTGTGAAGCATTTGCTGGCTCACTAATTAGGCCGGCTCGTCCGAAGTGATACCACGGGCTCGCAGAATACTCAGCGTGAAACGATACTTGTACTGTATTTCGCAGAGTGAGTGAGGATATCGAAGGCCCTTAAGAAACGTGCCGCTGAAGTGGCTTATTAAGCCGGCAATACAACCAATGCGCGGACCATGGCGCGGTTGTTCATGGGCGGCGATGTTCTCTTGCCATATAGGAGACCCACCGGCTCCGTTGTTCGCTATACCATAAAAATGGTATCTGGTATTTTGGCATAGCATTTTTATCAACTTATGGAATTTTATATTTTTTTATGCAGTATTTTTTATTAATTTAAGTCAACGGACAGATGAAGTTGCATTATTGCAAGTTATAATATTGTTTTTAATTAAGATTTAAAGCAATCTTTGATAAAATTAAATGAAGTATGAAAATAATACATAGTAGGTTTTTGTAATAATAAACCTATAAACCTACCAACACACCACTTTTAAAATGCTGAACCAAGTAACGTCAAAGTTAAGATAACAAAAACTAATTGTTCATAATTCATTAAAAAGCTAACAAAGTTAATGAAAATTTAGCGTTGGAAATGAAAAGTTTTAGTGAAAATAGAGTCTTCACTTCATTCGTTGTATTCGTTTGCAAATTTAAGATATTTTTGTATTTAAACTTTCAATTTAAAAATTACTCCTCACATTATATTCTGTAAATATATTAAATTCTCTTATAATTTCTTCTTTATTTTTATTAAAAGGTGAAGTAAAATCGTTAGAAAAAGCAAATCACACCCGTGGGAGAGCATGCTGAAGAATGTGCGGATGCACTAAATACGGCACTGTTCTCTTACCATATAGGAGACCCACCTGCTTCGTTGTCCGCTAAAGAATAAAAAATTCCATTTTTAGATAAGATTGCACATGTACTCTTGTACAATAATAATGTAAACGAAGTACTAAACTGTCTTTCTCGCACCATACTGGCATTATATCGTAATGAACGTATTATATTGTCAATGTGTTTAGTACTAACTGCACTATAGGGAATGTGATCGCTTCTAACTTCTGATGCACTAAATATGGGAATCATCTTCCCAAGAGAATACTATAATGCCTTACACATTAATATAGACATATTAATTTGCGCAGTTATCAAGTAATCAAAATACGTAAACGTATCAACGTGTTTAGAAATTAACGCATGACTGATGTCCATATTGGATGATTATACCAAAAGGGAAATTTTGTGGGAGGCCTACCACATTCGATAATAAATCAATTGAACCTTATATATATATTATAAAAATCCATTAAAGTGATTTTCATTAGCAAATTGATAATAATATTTTTTGGCCTGAAATGTTATTCTATATATTTATTTTATTATTTTTTGGAGACGCTGGATGCAGGTCGTCTCCGACAGGTATGCATCAAGGTCCAAGGGAGAAGCTTATGTCCAGCAGAAGACGTCTTAAGGCTGAAATAATGATGATGATGATTTTCATTATGCAAAAGATAAATGGTTTAAAGATGATGTTTTCCATTGATGAAGTGATATTAGTTTTTAAGTCTGTGTTACGATATTTTGTTTTAATATTTAAAACTGTTCAGTCTACATTAAAGGCACTTTAAATCACTGTCGTTAATTTTCAATCGCTGGTTATTTGTGGCTTAATTATATACTAGAAGTTTAAATTTAATTACCTATTTCAGCGCTTCTGGGTATAGAGATACCATACATTTTACCAAAAACCGGACGTTTTACTAAGTTTGATCGTATTACACGTTAGCTTCATATAATTTTCGTTTCAACAAGATAAAACAATGAAATGCGCTTTCTTAATCAAAGCTATTGGACTTCAACAAGAAGCAAACCTTAGACTTTTTTATAGTATAGCGGACAATGGAGCAGGTGGGTCTCCTATAGGGTAAGAAAACACCGTCGTCCATGAACAACCGCACCACAGCCCGAGAATTTGTTGTATTGCCAGCTTTTTACGACACTTAAGTGGTATTTTTAAGGGCCTCCGATATCCTCACTCACTCAAAAAAACACAGTACGGGCACCGTTTCAAGTACAACTACTTTATCACGCTAAGTATTCTATGAGTAATTATAATAAAATTATTATTTTATAATTTATATTTATTCGGACCGGTATTCGAACCCGATACCTCTCACTTCATAGTAGACCTATTAAAATTAGCTACGAGGCTCTCAAAACTTATATCCATAAATCAATGAGCAACCAGAAACCAGAATATTCAATTTGAGTTACCCATTACAAACAAATACCCATTCTTTACTTTTCTATAAAGAGAATACAATCAAAACTAAATAATCTACTTAATATAATGTTTTGTGACATATATTCTAACGTCACGTCATTTTCAGTTGATCTAGCAACGACAACAGATTAGACGGTTACCCTATTGACGGCTGGAAATACACGGAAGTGCCACGGCTTCCGTAATTTAAAGCTGCACTCGAGTTTCATTAGTTACAATTTAACATCAAACCTTAGCTAAGCTTAGCCAAAGAAATACTTCAAATCAAATAACTTTAGTTCTTCAGCTAGTATTACCTGTTTTTTGGTTACACTTTGTTTCAGTAATATACTTGTAACAAACTTTTTAGCTTCTTTGTTTAAATATAGCTCAGATTTTTACATATTTGTATCATACTGTCATACAACGAAGAGATATATTTTTATTTTTAGATCTTATCTATTGGGATGAAAAGTCTTGTAAAAATTTATAAGAAAAAATATTAAATTGACTTCCCCAGATATATTATTAAATATAAAATGCAACAATATGTAGGTAGTTGAGTTTAAATAGCGTTAAATCTAAAATGCAAATGTTACGGCCGGCGCGCTCCATGTCCCTTTGTAAGTAACAAGAGTGGTCAGAGATCTAAACGTTCTGAAGGTTTTAATAACTTTATATTTCTATATATCTAATTAAAACTGGTATTCACTTACAGTAAACTAAATATTTCCACCCGTGGGAGAGCATTGCTGAAGCATATGATAACGCACTAATTGCGCCGGCTCGTCCAAAGTGATACCAAATACTCACATGCGCAGAGGGCTCACGGACGGCGGTGTTGTCTTACCATGTAGGAGACCCACCTACTCCGTAGTCAGCTATACCAGAAAAAACCGTAATTTTAATAGGGTATTGTTTATGGGTTAATATTTTTCAAACTATGTGGTTAAAAGGATTAAAAACCTATTGAGGATTATTAGTTAAACTAAGACATCCAGTTTTATATATCTCCACCTTGGCAAAGATATGTTCTTAGTACACGCGCTAGAACTAATCTCCTAATGCATCTTTATTTACTATCAATGGAAGATATATTATTATAAAAGTAAACCTAATATTAAAATTTATACATTTAATAATAAAAAGTGTTACCAAAAGGACTCGTGGGAGATCCTTTCTGACGCACCAATTAGGCCGGCTCGCCCAGAATACTCAGCGTGAAATGGTATTTGTACTGTTTTTCGCAGAGTGACTGAGTATATCGGAGGCCCTTAAAAGTGCCGCTTAAGCGTCCTAAAAAGCCGGAATCACAACCAATACGCTGACTGTGGCGCGTTTGTTCATGTGCAGTGGTGTTCCTTAGCACATAGGAGACCCACCTCCTCTAATGTTCGCTATAGAATAAAATAAACTCTAAACTGTTTTAAGAAGAGATAACGTTTTTTAAACTTTGTAAGAATTTTTGTTTTTTGCTTCTATCTTATTTTATAATATTATATTTCAATATAATAGGATAACAATCAAAATCAAATATTTCTATTCAATTTACGTTGTAATGTTCAATGTACGTTCATAAGGGCTTCAATGAAGCTCTTATGAACGTGATAGTACGTTCAGAAGGATAGAACATTCAAAAGGAAATTAGCAGAGAAGAATCGGCAAGAAGCTCTAATGTTTTTTGTTTCAAATTAAAATGTATTACAATTAGTCCAGGGTCTAGTATTACAATGGTTACAAAGATACACTTTTATATTTTTGAAAAGTAGTGTTGTAAAGGTATAACCTAAGCCGGAAGTCGCTGGATGCAGGTCGCCTCCGACAGGTATGCATGGTACAAAGGGGAGGCCTATGTCTAGCAGTGGACGTCTGACGGCTGAAATGCTGAAGATTGAACCATTACTATAATTTATGTCTGCATACGCGCTGATTATGTTACTTTAAGTTTTTGTACTCAAAAAGTGAGCTCATATATGATGGTAGCCACAAATGCGAGATGACAAGGGATCGAGTATAGAGATTACGCAACCCGTCGATTTCCGTTCCACTCGCCTCAGGATATTTGTAATACGTTTCAAAATTAATCCTATTCTGTTTATACTATGTCTAAAATATAAATGGTATGTTACATCAATTAATTTTATGTATTTTTTGTAATTGTACGTTTCGTAACCCCATTTAAGAAAGAAAACATCACAAATAGTTATTTTATAATTTTTTTAAATTATTCACCAATAAAAAGTTGATATATAGATAGAAATTTACATACTCTTTATTACTGTACAGTGATCTATCATTTCATATTAATTTAAATCCACGTTACGTATTCAAATGAAGAATATATTCAACGTTTAATTACTTCTGATATGTATTTTTAAATTAAAGTATACAAAATGGAAAATCAAATCTACTAAAACCTGAACTAATTATATATATTAAATTTCTACTGAGACAGTAGAAAAAATGTTTTACTGTCTCTTACTGTTACACGGACAAATACATATTACATATATTTTTTTCATGAAAATTGCAATCGAGAAAGAGGCACACCAATAAAAAGCGATCCCTCTTATATAAATCTGGATACCGTCAACCCGTGCAGGGCCGTGGGTGTGTTGTCGGCCTTTTAGGAATAGATACATTCTTTTGCAGATCCTCAAGTCGCTATATATGTATCTAGTGTATGAGTTAAATTTTTAAAATCACTATTAAGATGAATCTAACCATTTAGCTGAAAATGAAAAAAAAATATCATCAATCACTTTGTCGACTTTTGACCCTGAATAAAATTTTCCATTAGGGTGGTATCGAAACTTTGTACGTTTCATTTGAAGTAATTCTCAACTCTAGTTTTTTTAGCTTTTTTTTCAAACTGTTAGCCTAATTTAACCAGACTTGTATATATATGAAACTAAACTGAAGTTACACATTGCGAATATAAGGCATATATATTTAAAAAAAAAACGACCGATAGTCTCCTAGACAAAGTAATTAGGTATCCAATGAAAATGCAATTGCATTTTACAAATATCTATTTCCTTCTCCTTATTCTTAGTTTCTAA
The DNA here is from genome assembly GCA_018230265.1 of Delias oraia. Taxonomy (NCBI): domain Eukaryota; kingdom Metazoa; phylum Arthropoda; class Insecta; order Lepidoptera; family Pieridae; genus Delias; species Delias oraia. Next base: position 9,013 of record DWCF01003902.1, read on the forward strand.
TTGTGTTTTTCTAGCATTGTGTTAGTCCCTGGAGCATTTCCCAGTAATCGGTTCATCTAATGACCTCACGTATACAAACGGTGATGTTTGCGATCGAGAAACAATTGATTAAAGCTTTTAAAACTTTATTTTACCGACAATGTATCGAAATAACAGGAGGCAAACGAGAAGTAACATTTAGAATAAATAGTCATCCGCCCATGGACACCCCTGCTGAGCTACTGAGCGGGTGAATACCCGCAACTTAAGTACCTGAAAATTATATACTTAATTATTTTTCAATCACATTTATTAGTAATTTCGATGAAAGATATCGAGATCACTTTAATAGGCTGTTAACTTATAAGTAATACAATAACACTTTGACGGGTTGCTAGACAGCCCACAGGGCAATATCGTCGTAGAATAACATAGGTATCAGGATATCATACAACAGGCATACATCAGGCAGTTTAACAATTCACGTTTGATCCTCCGAGCCTTTGTTCTGTGTTTGCATTCAATTAGACAAGGTTTGTGCTGCATACTTATGTCTAGCTGGTACATGGGCTGATGGTAATTGAAGTTTGGTTGCAGTTAAAAGGGACTACGAATGAGTTCATTACTGAAATTTGTCGGGTTAATCATATCACTTACGATCAGCTCAAAAATTAAATAATTGTCTTTAGGTTAAAATATTATTAAAAGCATACAAATTACGCCTATAGATAGCTAATACGAAAATATATTGAAATTATAAAAATGTAAATCTTTAAATATATGATGTGTATGTTGATCCAGATCGCTCAAGATCGCAATAGGTTGGTGTGTTTGGGAGAGGCGTATGCATAATACAATTAAGCAATGTTATATTTTTTTTAAATATATCAGTGATGATGTATAATCTTTATTTAATTTGAGATACTCTATTAAATTATTGATTGTACTATTTTCTAATATCAGACAAATGGAGTAATCACTTTAGCACATTTCCGCTGAAGTACTCGCATATTTATAAGAAGATAACGTATCGACTCTCTTTCCCAAATATAACTTGGGAAAACTTCCATATCCACTCATACGCCAAACCAAGTATTTTGGGTAACTTTTAATTGCATTTGCGGGTCAAACTGGACGCCGAAGGCACATCGAAACACGCCTCTGAAAGTTTACTAACAACGGAAATTATGTTACGGAATTTTGAAACTTACGCATCAACTTATAACACCGTTTTTGTTACATGAGTCGCTTGGAAATAATTGTTTGGAGAGCCTTTGTATGACCCTTCTTTGTATATATAGTTTCTTATAACTCTAATGAATATTGTGTTATATATATGTCTATGCTTATATCATATTTTACTTCAACAATTATATAGACTATAGTATCTATGTATATATACTATACAATCATTATTTTAGTATATAATACGTTTTTGTACCCTACATTTTTAATACTGTAAAGAAGAAATGAATAATTCTAATTTTTATATACTTTCTATCAATTTTAAATTTACTAGATTACTTTTTGTTTTAATTTTAAGGAAAACAAAATAGAATTATTAAGCTTATTAATAGTTATTTTCACCAAATTGTGTGATCCTAAATTGACTTGCGCGACATATCAAGGGTTAATATTATGTATCTCAATTAAATAATTAATGCATTTTAAATATAATCATGAAAAATAAAAATTTAATAATTGAATATTCAAAAACTCACATATTTTATTCGACAACTAACATCGAATCTTTAGTCAGTTGACATAGTGTTAATTTTTGATAAGTTAATATTAATACAACTTATTCTTCATTGTATAGCTACATAGAAAGTGCAAGAGAAGCCACGAATAAACTTTTATTCATGAAGCAATAGCAAAAATCACTGACCCGGAAAGAGGAATGCATTCTTAGAAAAACAAAGTTGGTAGCGGTCGGTAGAGCTGCGGCGTAGCCGCGTAGCGTTGGCACTTGTTCAACATTTCAACTATCACTACGGCTATACGAGCAGCTTTTCAGTTGCATAGCTGGACCTATTATACTCAACTTGCCATCTCGTTCAAGAGCTATGCTTTGTAGGATTTTATTGTTATACATATATACAAAAAACTTAATATGTATTTATAATTTTAAGATAATTTTGAAAAAGAATTTTAGTATCGTTTAAAGTACAATGAATATTTTTTCCTTTTATATTTCTATTTTTAACATTAGAGGTATTTTTGTTAATAATTGATTTTAAATGTTTCACTCTTATTTAGACTGGCGAGTTAGTATCATACTAATTGAAATAATATATAAAAAAAATAATTATTATATTATATGAAAACAAATTAAAATATTAAAATTGAATCAATAATATTAAATTCATCGCCATAAATACTACGAAAAATCTTTTATCTAGTACTTGACAAAACTATCGCTTATACAGAACAAGAGAATGCCATCTACAACCCATAAAAGAGTTTTGAATAAAATATAACGCTTCGGGGGTAACGAAAAGTCGTATTATCTGTTATTTTAAACATTTCGTAAAAAAATACTGTGTATGATGTGTGAATCTAAAAGGAATTTGACGTATTTTTCTCAAAGAAACATAATAATAATTTACATACAGAAATAAACATTCAACAGGTAACATATCATATAAGTATACCTTACATAAAGTATGTAGAAAGAACTTATGTATAAATAAAATAATTATTTATAAATACAAATTGTCTTACTTACCTATTGATATATATTTAATCAATAAAATCTGAATCTCAGAAATGAGTCTGGTAGCTTAATGGTTTTTAAAAGTGTACCATGAAGCGAGAGGTATCGGATTCGTACGTCAGTCCCTACAATTATAATTTATTCTGATTTTAGTGCTTGCATATGTTGACGCACTATTTGGGCCGACTCGACCGAAGTGATATCACGGTCTCATAGAATGATCTCAGCATGAAAAGGTACTTGTACTGTGTTTCGCAGAGTGAGTGAGGATATCGGAGGCCCTTAAAAAAGCTTCTTAAGCGTCGTAAAAAACCGGCAACACGACCAATGCGTTGCCTGTGGTGCGGTTGTTCATGAGCGGCGGTGTTGTCTTAACATATCGGAGACCCACCTCCTCCCTTGTCATCTATAGCATAAAAAAAATCTAGTATACAATGAAAAACCGGGTAGCAGCCTGAGCTACCGTTAGGAAGGCAATAATAATCTTTATTCAGGAAAACTGTTACTTTACGTGACTACAATATACTAAATTCGTAATTTTCCTTTTGGATTTTTATATAGAATTGCAAATAGAATTTTCTAAGGATATGTATAAATTGGTTTATTACACATATTTTTGTAAACTCCATTAAATGATAGAAAATCTTACATTTGTGATCGTCATTTTATATTGTAAACACGAAGAATAAAAAACCCTACACAGTTTCACGTAGCTAATACCAGATGTATTGTTCATTAGCATTGTATCAAAGTGTTGAGGCGGTACAAAGTTTTCGTTTCATTAAAAAACTTTCTCGTAGGCTATTGTTCTGAAATAAAAAGCCATATTCTACCGCGTCACAACTCTTTGGTTGCTCGTGTTTTGTAACAGCCTTTTTATTAATCATGTTTTCGTATCTTGAATCCTTGAATGATTTTCATATTTTTTAACATTTTCCAGGGAAAATTTAACATTTTGTTATTTGTATTATTCGTCATATTAACCACACAATATTTTAAATGTTAATTAAGGAATTTTAGGGCCTTGAATAAATGTTGATGAAACCTGATAACCTCATAAATTCGTTTATGAAACAAAAATTAAATCATGTAACAAGCAGTACACTCATGAGTGTAATTTTTTATTCTTAAATTTTAGTTGAAGTCTGAATTAGGTATCCAAAGAAACCTGTCTTACAGGGCATCAGAAAACCTTCATATACGCTCAAGTAACTCTATATAAATAAAGATATTATATATTTTGAGTTCATTTGTTTAATTAAATACATGTATTTATATACAATAATCTGTGGAAAAAAAACAAGAGTTGCTATTTGATTCTTCAAAGAATCTCTGTACTCTAGCAAACAATTTTATGTATTTACAAACCATATAACCAACATCTCGTATGTTATCTCGTTTATGCAGACATTATTTATAATTTACTTTTAATAAGACTAAAATAGAAGAGAGTTGAAATTTTAGGGTTCAGCTATGATAATGAGATGCATGTCTGATGAAACTAAGATAAACTAATTTATAAACTGTTACTTCTTTTCAAGTTAATGTTAAATTACATCATGATTATATTTTATATTATTTGTTATACTTTTTTTAATGCTTTTTAAAATATTAGTAATTTTGAAATAGTCTCTTCTGAATACATTCTCATATCAAGATTTCGTTTTTAATAAAAAAAATTCTTGCTGAACCCAAGAAGCGATGAATAGATTCAAACTTACTTTTTTTGTTTAAAGTTGTGGTCGGTAATAAGAAGTTAATGTTGTTCTAGTAAAGAGGAAATATTCCCAGGAAAGCAAACTTCCTCCATATTGAAAACTATTATTATGTGCTTTGTAGCAACTTTACGTTGAGTGCCTCCGTCTTGCACTGATTTTCCTAACTTATATGAGGCTAGTTTGCTTATCAAATTTATGATTATTATTATAAATATAACTACCACATTTGATTTCCTATAATAAAAATATGTATATCCAAGTCATATTTAACAAGAATATTTTGTTAAGGTTTCCCATTTCTAATAACAGTTTAAGAAAGTCTTTTTTGCTTACATTTTATTCAAAAATTAATTTTATAAGTCACACTAGTATAATGTAAACATTTCAAGCAAAGTTTAAAAATATAATTAACAAAAGGAATAATGACAATTATGGTTCTGGCATACTTTAGATTATTTTTTTGGTTTAAATTATTATCTATCCTAACTGTTAGTATAGTAGCAAACTAGACATACAAAAACAATTTATATAAAAAAGAAGACGAAATTATATAAATCGAAACAGTCGAATCGTTACCTACTTTAAAATGGAAATAATATCCAATTTTTGTTCAAAATTAAACATTTTTTCGAAAAATTACAGCTCAGCCACCATAATTCATGAATATGTGTATAAATCATTAAAATGCGTCGGTCTGTCAGCAAGTGACAAATGTACCGGTCCTCGATTGATGACCTCACTTATAGAATATGTTTGTTTTAGAATTTTAATTTTTACCGAAGGCAAACGGAATCAATCAAAATGTTGATTGAATTTTATCGTGCGATGTTATCAGAAAATCGAATGAACGAAAAAATTAATATCTTTGAATAATTAAGGATTTAATTTTCATTGAGCTACATATAAAAAAATGATCTGTAACATAACTGGTAAGGAAGGCGAGATTTTTATAAAATTTAAGTTACCTGTGCCGTTATTAAATACGCTAATTGTTAAAAAAAAACTGTTTTGCAAGCACTTACAGACACTACTCTTACAGACTGTATTCTGTCTTTCATTTACTTGAACATGTTTTGTAGATGGGATTTAATTCCAGGACTCTTTTCTAGTTTCAGTTTGAGATGCGAGTGCTTCAGTAACGCAGTAGTAAGGGAGACGGTATTTACATATCATTCCATGTTTCCTCTCTTAAGCGAAGCTGAATCACAAACTCGTACAATAAAGACGTTTTAAAATGGGAACTTAACTGTCAAAATAAATTCATTTTATGTTTTACGTACCGTCGATGACAATATAAAACCAACAGTTTCTTTAATACCTAATTTAATTTTGTTATGCATGTTACGAAGCCGGTCATTTCCGAATTAGTTTTCAATTTAATACGCATTAATTTCCTGTATGTCGATTTTGTCCATTAAAAACGCATAGCACCTCTGTATATGGCTCTCATAGACATGCTGAAGCATATACTGACGCAGTAATTGGGACGGCTCGTCCGAAAGGATACCACGGGCTCACCGAATACTCAGCGTAAAACAGAAGCTGTACTTGAAATGGTACTTCTACTGTTATCTTACCATATAGGATTATTATATGTGTTATCTTACCATGTAGGACCTGTTATATCGAATATTGTTTCACTTACATAATCCAATGACATTTTTTCTTCTTTAAAATTATTAGGAATATTACGGTTATTTCTCGAAATTAAACCTGGACACTTACATATATGTAAATAGTTTTGGATACCAACTGTTTGAATTAATCTATGTAAGTTTCGAAGCGACGACTTTATAAAATATTGAGACGTGACGCTATACGGCCGCGCGTCATTTAAAATTATATGAAGTGCTTTAGCGTGATTATGTCAATAACACGTGAACTCAAGTGAACAAGCTGTCAAGATTTCATTTTCATGATTTCTATATTAATAATATTGAATACCAGGTAAATTATTCATGAATTATTGTATTTACAAATTGATTCATAATAATATTAATGGTCCTAATAGTTTTGTAAGTTATAAACAAATAATCAAATTAATTTAATATAGTGAGAAAAGTAATAATGCCTCTCTAAACTTGTTATTTGTTGTATGATATTATATAATTATATCTAAAAAGACGATAATACTTTTTTTTACAATTGTTTGGTATATCTGGCAACTTGATCCAAACGTTTTACATTAGCTGACGCATTGCACGCTGGCAACATTGCCCCATTCCTCACAAAAATGGTCTGTTTTATTGCGTCTTGCAATAATAACATTTACTCTTGTGTATGTGTCACTAATATTTTATTTTCGTGCATATGTGGGGAAATTTTAAAAATACGACTGTAATAATGTTGGAAAATGCACTTTTATGAGTATGGCGTGTAGTTAAATAGTAGTTGAATGAAATTGTGTGACTGGTTAGGTATTCTATACCTATATTATTTTTAGCTGAGTGGATTTCTCAAAAAAATATGAAAATATTTTTCAACAAAATGGTTTTGAAGAAAATCAAAGCTTTCAAACTTCTGATTACGTCATTTGATGTCAACGAATATTGACGGGCGGTAAATTTAATAATTACGTTCATGTTTTTGAAAAATAAAATGCTTTTTACATTAAAGTAAACTCAACAAATTATAAAAATCACATAACGATACTTTACCCTAGTTAATAGTTAAATTTACAGAAATACTATTACAATTTTCTTATGTAAGCAATATAATTTAGTATTATTTTATTTATTTATACGTAGCAGGTAGGTCTCCTATATGGTAAGAAAACACCGCCATCCACGGGCAACAGTCCGTGAATTGGTTATATTGCCGCCATTTTACGATGCTTAGGCAGCATTTTTAAGGGCTTCCGATATCCTCACTCACTCAGCGAAACACAGTACAACACCGTTTCACGTTGAGTATTCTGTGAGCCCGTGGTATCACTTCGGACGAGACAACCCAATTATACGTCAGCATAATATGCTTCAGCATGGCTCTCCCACGAGAGTATTTTTATTTTAGTTGAAATATATCATCATCAGTCTATCAAGTCCACTGATGGACATAGACCTCCTCCAAAGACGCCCACCTATTACGATCTTGAGCAATCTGGATCGAAATTCAAATATATGTAGAGTAATATTTAAATCCTTGGGTCGGCGTATCTCTGGTCCGTGTAGTATGAGCACCTACTTGTCAAACCAATATAATTACCAGTAATAAAAATTAAAATACTTAATTAAATATGCCTTCAATTCAAATCGTACTACCGTCTGCTGCATCTAATAGACTTCTCAAGAGTTGTATATTCAAAAATCATAAAATCCTCAAGACTGTTTAAAAAATATTTTCTGAATCTTTTAAATATATTCATGTTATAATTTCATAAAGAATGTAGATTTAAGTTAAGTTAAAAATACCTAGTACTTAAGTAAATATTTGCTTATGTTGGCAAAAAGGTTTTGTGTAACATAGAATCTAAGAGCGTTGGTTCCTTCCATGTCCATCACAGCAAGTGTTGCACCTGCTGAAATATATCACTGTGGTTTACGTTAAGTTTAGAACATACGATTTTCAAAATGTTAAAAATTTGGATTAAATATAATAAAACCAAAGATTTGCTTCAAAATTAAGTCAATAATGGTATTTTATAAAAAAATCATCGTGCTTGTATATTTTTTATAGTATATCGGACAACGGAGCAGGTGGGTCCTCTATATAATAAGGGAACACCGCCTCCCATGGACAACCAAGCTACAGTCTCCGCATTGCTTGTATTGCCGGTTCTACCTATTCCTAAAAGACCGGTAATTTAAACGCGGCATTTATCCTAGGTTACGTTAGCAAGCCCTATTTTCATAAAAAATCGCGTTTCCCGGCTCGTCCTAAGTGATATCACAAGCTCACAGAATTTTCAGCGTGAAACGGCACTGTGTTTCGCAGTGTGAATGAGAATATCGGAGGCCCTTAAAATTGGCGCTTAAGCGGCGTAAAATGTCGGCAACACAACCAATGCTCGGACAAATATAAAATCAAACCGACGTGAGAAACTTTTTTTTCATTTGAACGGGTAGTGTGTTCTTAGCTGTATTGCAAGTTTATTCTCGAACAGTTGCGCCATTTACCGGTCATTTGTTAGCACCGCTAGTTCGCACTCTCCGGTTTCTCTGTGAGTGTTTTTGTCGCTCTGTTAATACAAACAATTTAATACCCAAGGGTCACAATAAATATTATTAATTACAGCTAAGTTAACTTAAATGTAATTAATAAACTCTTGGTACTTTGATATTCAGTCTTTCAAAGCATTCATAGTTCATAAAGCTCGAAACTTTATTCTATGAATAGGTAAGATAGTTCCTGATGTTCAAATTATTGTCATTAATATTAATGTTATATGTAAACATTTATTGGACTGAAGAAATGTTTTCCATTTATATCATTTTTATTTATATATATAAAATTATATTAACATTCCCAACTATTGGTTCGAATACAAATCTTTCACTATTCTGTTTTGTTTGAAACAGTAGATGTGATTAGAAAAACATAACTTCCGATAGTTTAATAAGTTATGTACTGAATAGCTATTCCTTTTTTATGTTAAAGCAGACAACGGAGCAGGTGGGTCTCCTTTATGTTAAGAGAACGTCGCCGCCCATAGACAACCTCGTCACAGTCCGCGCATTATTTGTGATGCCGACTTCTTACACCACTTAAGCGGCA
>DWCF01003903.1:0-18136 GCA_018230265.1 Delias oraia
AAAATACAATTTATATTTCATTTAAGTTTTTAAAACGCTTTAAATGCCTATTAATAAATGAGTTAACATTTATGGGTTCACAAATAACGAGATATAAGTAGAAAATGTCAAAAGCCTAATTTTCTCTTTTTTTTTCATAAGCTGACTTTTTCGATATATAAACAAAATATAGCAGGATTATCTTGAATTTTACAGCATCATAAAAGTTATTTATAAGTCAAGCAATTAATATTAATAAAAAATAATTTCATTTTGTTTATTATTTTATAGCAGACAACGGAGCAGGTGGGTCTCTTATGGTAAGAGATATAGTCTATATGGTAAGAGAACACCGCCGCCCATGAACAACCATGCCACAGTCCGTGCTTTGTGTTGCCAGTATTAGTGGCATAAGCGGTACTTTTAAAAGCCTTCGTAATCATAACTCACTCTGCGAAACTCAGTACAAGTACCGTTTCACGCTGAGTATTCTGTGAGCCTGTGGAATGACTTCGGATGAGCCAGCCAAATTAGTGCATCAACATGGCTCTTCCACGGGTGCTTATTATACTTTCGCATAGGAACATATACAAAAATGTCGTAAGAATATTAATATCCCTTTTAATTATTTCAGTATTAATAATAGCTCAGCAAAATGTGTTCTCTCTTACACTACGCTCGCCTCAAGACACCCAGGGCTGTCCAACACAGATGCCGATAATATAATATGACGATTGTCGTATGTGCGTCTTAGGGAATTATTAATACCGGGTCGAGGACTTGTTCAAATAGTTTCCATTGGATATTAGTTCTTGAAACGTTTGGGTTTTGACTGAGGACGTCTGCTTTACTGATTTGCTTTACGATTCACTGATTTGGATATACGAACGTGTTATACTGAAATGAAATTATGGTTATTTGCACTAACACTCTTACTGAGCTTTCTATTTAAGCATTTTGTGGACTTTAATTAATTTGAAAATATCTTAAAATTAACTCTTCCAAGACTCTTATTTCCTCTTAAAGCAAAAAAGTAAGTTTTTATCAAAATAACTATTGAAATTGTAATGATATAGACACTATAACCGTCGCAATAAACGGCTAAGTTGTGTTGCCGGCTTTTTAAGCAATTTAAACAACGAGAAAAACTTGGTGGGCCTCCAGTGTCCTCAGTCAGCGAAACACAACACTAGTAGAGGTTGACAAACCGGCTTTTTTTAAAAGTTATTTTTATATTAGTTAGGTATTCAGTGAGGCAATTTTATCATTATAAGCTGACCCAAATGCAACAGCATAAGCTTTAGCGTGGCTCTTCCACAGGGAAGATGATATTAAAACACTCATCAAGTCATTCAAGCCATTCCAAAAATTATATATAAACTGGGAATCGATACTAATACGCAGTGAAACCGCTTATAAGATCAGCCATTTTACTCTTATTGCCATTTTCTTAAACTATCTTTTTCTAAATTGAATTCAATTGTAGGCGTAGTACTTAAACACTGAACCTTGGGTTACTATTACATACATGCAAATAATATTTTATAAATAATAAGTAATATTCTATCATACATGACAGCCCTCAGCTTCCAATGCAGAAGGAACTGGACAATGAAATATTCGCTCATTAGATTGTCAAGTGATTAATTGGCTTCTTAGTTTTGAGTGGTGGTGCTACTGACAACGTCTTGTCTATAGAAGAGAGCCATGCTGAAGCATATGCTGACGCACTAATTGGTCCGGCTCGTCCGAAGTGATACCGCGGCCTTATAGAACACTCAGCGTGAAACGGTACTTGTATTGTGTTTCGCAGAGTGAGTGAGGAGGCTCTTAAAAGTATCACTTAAGTGGCGTGAAGCAAACACAACCAATGTGCAGACTGTGGCGCGGTTGAACATGGGCGGAGATGTTCTCTTACCATATAGGAGACCCACCTGCTCCATATTATTTTCCTAAGTGGGCAATATCGGAGGCATGTTTAATATTTTAAAGCCGACAACACTATACTTTTGGTTCGTGGCACGGTTGTCCATGGGAGGATTTGATCTATTACCATCAAGTCGACCACTTGCTAAGTTTTTCAATTCTATAGCGGACAACGGAGCAGGTGGATCTCCTATATCCGTGGTATTACTTCGGAAGTGCCAGCCCAAATAATGCGTCGCAGAGGCTTTATCATGGCTCTCCCTCGGATGTACCTTAACTAACCTTAAAACTGACCCACTTTCATATAAATTTAGACTCAAATTAAACGCTTCAGCTTAGCGTAATAAACCTCTTACACTACAACCGCATCACACTTATCCCATTCTATTGTTTATGTGGAAGACATTATAATGTGTTTAGTCAGTAGCGATATGGTGCTATTTACGACGAAGATAAACTTGCTGGCGGGAATCCGGGGGGCCACTTCATCAATTGTAGATGTATGGCCAATTATGTCATCAGAATATCTATGATAAAAAATTTCTTCGTAGGATGGACTAATTTTGCCCAAATGTGGACACTGTTTAATTTGTTTTAATATAAAAATCATACAAATTATGACTAAGCTTCATATCTTTTATGTCTATATTGATTTATTTATTCTATAGCAGACAATTGAGCAGGTAGGTCTCCTATAATGGTAAGAGCAATGTCGCCCATGAACAACTGCGCCACAGACCGCGCATTAGTTGGGTTGCCGGCTTTTTACATCACTTATTCGTTTTATTTGTAGTTCGCTATACCAGCGCAACATCGAAACAGTTATTATAAGGGTTTCATAATTAAAAAAAGAATTTCATAGTAAGTTTCTTTACAATGTTTTTAAATACTGTACTTTTTACTGTCAATATAATTATACTTAATATTTTTAATGAAAATCTGAAGGCTAACGAGCAGGAGGCTCACCTAGGATAAGGTCCTCCGCGCCGCCCATGAACCTCCTAACTTTGCCTCGGGTGCGTTGCCGGCATTTGAGAAATGATCTTATTTAAAATTTCATTCAAAGCAAATATCTAAATAATATGACTATAATTGTCAAATGCAGATGTACACTCAGCCGAGATTAATTTTAACGAGGGATATATTATACAAGTAGAGAAAAGTTTGTATCATAAGAGACAGCGGGAAAATATTTACGTTTGTAGTTTAGTTTACGTATTTACCAAATAATGTGATATTGAAATAAATACATAAATATAACTTGCCTAATGGTTTTTTATATAGAAAAGTAATTTGTAGTAAAAGTTTTGTTTACCTTCACACATCATTTCAGTCGGAAGACGTCCACTGCTGGACATAGGCCTCTTCTTTGGACCTCCATACATACCTGACGGAATATATAAATATTAAAATTATAGATGAAATACTACATTAAATTTTTGATTAGGTTCCAATTTTAAAAATAACGCGCCCAACCATACTGTTTCAACAAAAGAGTTTTTGCTATTAAAAATAACATTTAATATAGAATTTAAATAATAAGAAATAACACAGATGAAAAAATAATTCTATATATCCAAAAGATGACGTATGACAGTTAGTTTTTATGCAGAGATACATACTAAACAATAATAAAAGTACAGCATTGTTGAAGTTTTACGCTTAGCAATTTGAATATGATTTATTCAAATAGATAAATTAATCAATATATAATTCCAATATTAATACTGCCTTTCTTCAGCCAGTTTTATCACTGCGAAATTTGAATTAACTGCAAATAAAGCCTTCAAAATAGCTCATATCTTGTGCCATGCTTAACATTGTATACACATTCAACAATCCGATGCGATCTCGAATCCACACACGAACCGTAAGCTCAGTTAAGTCCGCAAATATTGAACTTAGTTTGGTGAACGTTCTAGAATTGCGTGTAACTAAATCCTTTATAAATGTAATGTTTTTAAATTTATCGTTCACCGTACCGAACTATGTCTAGTGCTTTTAATATAGAATTTTAGATACCAAAACTTTTAAAAAAGGCGTGTTCTAATTTCCGCAATAGCTCTCCCATGTTTGGAATGATATCACGGGTTCACAGAATATCGGCGTGAAACAATAATTGTGCTTGCTTTTTGCTCAATGAATGACGAAACTAGAGTCTAAAGTTAAGTTATGCACTCTTCAATAACTCCCATCAAGGTTATTGGCTTCGTCTCCAGTCTGAATAGAATTTTAAATTGTATTCGGTTTATGAGAGGCCGCCAGAGTGGTCTGGTGAGTATCTCAGCACAACATTACCCGTGGCAGAATTCTGATGCACTATTCAGGTCTCGGCCGGACTGATACCGCGAGCTTAAAAAATTCCAGCGTAACTTGTACTGTACTCCGCTGAGTAAGAATACCGGTAATACACTATGTTTGTCTGTCTAATTGGCGTAAAAAGACAGCAAAACAAGTAAATTGATATTCCTACCATTGTAAAACAAATTGTATTTGTATATTATATGCTAAGTTATACCAGATTCTTAAAATTTATTGCGGTGTCTAATAAAATATTAATAACACCTCCACCCATAAAAAATCCGAGCTAAAGTCCTCGCATTGTGTTGTCGGCTTTTTACGCCGCTTAAGCGTCACTTTTAAGGGCCTCCGATATCCTCACTCACTCTCCGAAAGACATTAGAAGTACCGTTTCACGCTGAGTTAGCTGTGAGCCCGGGTATTGTGCGTCAGCACGGCTCTCCCATGGGTGTGACAGTATTAAGACACTCGTTCGGTTACTATCAAGCCCTTACAGAGACCAAATAAATTATAATTTTTTATTTGTCCGGATCGGGATTGGATACCTCTCGCTTCATGGTAGATGTATTAAACCACTTAGCTAGGAGGCTCTCAATCAGGAAGAGTCAATTATTATATAACAATTCTATAAATTATATTTGAGACGGAGTCAGGTAACTCTTAGTGGGACTACCGTGTGATATGTAAATATATGATAATGTAGGAACAATTTGCACAACTCATGACCTCAGTCTGTTCCCCGGTGTCCAATAACTTTCCTTGTTTACATTCTAAATGTAGATGTGGGTTTAAAATTAATATGTTTGGATTATATTAGTCGGGATTCCTACCTGTTAACACTTTAGTGACTGTTAAATCACAAGTTAAATCAATACCAGATCTTAATAGATTATTTATAAAGAAACTCGGGAAGCAGGAGGTTCATTTAGAATAGGAGATCACCGCCCATGGACTCCCCCAGACGTCGCTGGTTCGCGATGGAGGCCGTATAGGATCTTCAAAAAAAAACAGTTAAACAGATTTCAGCGTGTTTTTTGGCCTTGTTTCACTCAAATATTTCTATGATATAGCGGACAACCGAGCTGATGGTTCTCCTATATGGCAAGAGAACACCGCCGTCCATGAACAACCGCGTCACAGTCCACGCATAAGTTGTGTTGCCGGCTTTTTACTCCGCTTAAACTCACTCTGCGGAACAGTACAAATACCGTTTACACTGAGTAAACTTCAGTCGAATATCCTTATCAGTGAACCGATTTTTTGTCATGGTTTTAGTACATTTTGGGTCTTTCATAATATATTTAAATAAATGTATTTTAACTCACTAAAAATAAATTAAAAAGTCAACAAAAAGATGCGAACACATTGCAAATTTTCCTTTAATATAAATCACGATTCACTGTGTACGGGGGCCAAAAAACATTTACGATAAAAATTGTAAACTTGGCTGATATCCTGAAGGCGATTGGATCCATTTCCGAATTAATCTAATGCAATTTGAATGTTATTCGTAATATATGATATATACATTGCTGTAGGATATTATGGATGCGTTTCTAAGGATACAATTGAAAGAAAAATCCACAACTGAGCGTTTTTTGAGGCAGTCACTTGACTGCAAAAGTTATTCCAAACTAAAGAGAGTAGGTAGCTATTTCTAAAAGGACTATCTAGAAAGTGTCCATGGGCGACGACTGCTCCTGCTCGTTTATCTCAATTAATATAAACTCAACAAAGTAATTAAATATTTATATATGACTTTTTTATGAAAATTGCAGCGGAAACGTGCAGGAGGCTCATCTAATATAAGAGGTCACTCGCCCATGGGCATTCTTCTGAACCACGAGCGCATTGTCTCGACCTTTTAGTGATAGGTGTATTCTTTTTTATAGGTCTCCAAGTCAGATTTTGAGTAAGTACCTCTGTATTTATATCAAATAAATTGTATATTTTACTCAGACCGAGGATTGAACTCACGGTCTTATAAGACAGCTCGGCCACTAGTCCATTTGTATCATATATAATTATATTACATATATTAATATACATAATCTTGTTAATAATGATAAATTATTGTTAAATATTATGACTAAATGGTCTTGCTCTAAGTAAAAACGATTTTTTTCTAAGTTATTTACAACTACGTTAATAAATGTACATGAAAATAATATAAACTGATCTGTAAAAACAAAAAAAATAAACAAATTGCTTTAGATGTATTATTGATATAATTTATTATTATTAATTCCAAAATAACTATATTTATGTGCATTTCATCATCATCATCATTTCAGCCGTAAGACGTAAACTGCTGGCGACATAGGCCTCTCCCTTGGATTTCCATGAATATCTGTCGGAGGCGACCTGCATATGTGCACTTAAATGATAAAAATCTAAATTGTCAAAGTCACCATCCTCCAAAGAGAATTAAAAAACTATGAAATTCACTAGATATAAAAAGGTGTCCTTTATATAATATATTTATATCTTAAATATTATAATGCCATATCCAATCTTCATTCGAAGCAATATTAAGTAGATTCAATTTCCTTGCGAGGCTGTCGTTGATTTTGATAACACGTTGCTAATACGCTAATGTGACTTAAATGTATGCTGGTGGTAATTTCCAGGGAAATGTTTTCAAGTATGTCTAATTTAATACAGTAATTGAATTGTATTTAGTATTTTCATCATATGCCAACGTACTAAATAGGCCGGCTGATCCGAAGTGGTACTTCTATTGTCTTTCGATGAGTGAGTGAAGATATCGGTGAACCTTCAAAATCCCGCTTAAGCGGCGTAAAAAGCCGGCAACTCAACCAATGCGCGGACTGTGACGCGGTTGTTCATGGGCGTCAATTTGTCTTTTCCTTTTTAGAGACTCACCTGTTCCGTTGTCCGCTATAAAATAATAAAAAAATATATGCTAACGTACTAATTGGGCCAAATGGTCCGAAGTGGTGGTTGGTGATAGGCGGTGGTGTCCTCTTACCATAAATAAAACCCACCTGTTCTGTTGTATATATATAGAATAAAAAAAATGAATCCCGCAGAAAAAGCAAAGAAGATTTCATAGTGATGCGTTGCATGCCTTCCGTTGCTATGCGATTTGTTCTATATGGAAAATATGCAATATAATTTATATGAAAATAGAATATTAAGCACTAAATTCCATGGATCCTATTAGCGTAGTTCGTTATAAGCCCCAGTTCAATAATAGTACTCCAAACTCCTTGAATCTCACGTATTTGATCATTTGCTACCGACTGCTACTAGCTGATACGTGTGTCAATCGAAAATATATAGAGCTGTTATAACTTCTCAATGTTTTTGATATTTCGGGCAACGGATTAGCGGGTCTCCTTTTTGGTAAGAGATCATCGCCGTCTTTGTACAATCGTTCCAAAATCCCCGCTTTGGTTTTATCGCCGCCTACAACCTGTAGTCGTTGTCCACTATACGATAAAAACCAGCAGTGGTAAATACTAATTCATCATCATTTTAGCCGTAGAACGTCCAATACTGGACAAAGGCCTCCGCTTCGGACCTCCATGCATATCTTGAGAGCCAGATATTATAGAATTTTTACATAATGGGGCATTATTTACTATAATCGCCACGCTTGGTAGTCGGGTTGGCGATCACAGTTAGTTTTTATAATACGCGGAGGACGCTGCTTCCCGCCATCCGGTTGGTCCCTTAGTCAAATACATATTGAACACCTACCTTTTCGTAATGATGTAGAAGGCAAGAAAACCTTTTCTCGTCTGTTAGCTTTAACTATTTTAACCAATAATATCAGCTCTCTATACGCCTCACAGATGTGTACAAATCAGACCGACAGTGTATCAGTTCCCAATCAACAATTTCAAGATGTTTGCTCATCTCCACGAGCCGAACATTGTGGACGATCAGATCTGGTATTTTCTTCGATGTACGGAATGTTTGCGCTTTGAAATTCTATTGTGCATGGGAGTCGTTCATACAATCAGAGTTATTCATACATTGACCATGAAACATTTACCACATACTGATACTAATACCTGAATTAATACTTATTAAAAATGATTAAAGGCGATTCACAGAACAGGAAATCCTCTACGAAGGTTTAATAAAACATATTTATAAGAAACAGAGGTCTTTCGGGTGTTTTAAAACGACATACAATATGTAATATTATACCTAAAAGGTAAGTGAATGCATTTGATATCAAATGAGTTTTTATTTGACAAACGCCGTGGGCTAATCTAATATGCGTATGGTTGGTGAAAAGCAATTTCATCCCGTATTATATTCAAGGCTCGATTCTCAATATCAGACACTATTACATACAAATTACATATTTGATATTTCGATTTTAAGTGACATTGTTTGCTTGGATGAACATAGATAGAGTGGAATTAAGTTACAATCTATTGTTAAAAGATATATATATATATATATATATATATATAAAAGATGGATTTTGCTTGTAGTGATTCGGAACAACCGTCAATAAAACACAACTGGTTTCTCTGCAATAAAAGAAACGATATTTAATGTTTCCAATTACCACGTCGTTCCCAAATCACAATTTTTACAATCTCATTTCACCACAGACTACCATACCATAATATAAGAACACACAGATACATAATATAAGAAAATTCTATTTTACTTTACATATATATAAGGAAATTTTAATAATGGTTCTAATATATTGTTTAAAAAGACGTCAATTATGTTTCAGAAAAAAAATCCAGAATCTTTAAAATTATTTTAATTAATTACAATAATATTGCAATAATACTGACATTTAAAATGAGTGAAAATTAAAAGAAAACTACAAGGAAGTATACAAGGAAGTTTTTTTACATAATTATGTCAGATTTTATTTGTCGCTACTTTTATTCTGGAGGCTATAACTTTAGTGATATCTCTTAAAATATCCGGCTTACTTGAAATTATTCTGAGTACAAAATTAAATTAAATATTTAATATATATAATATACAATTAAAAATTAAAAATAACTTAGTTAAATATGTTTTGTACTAATTTGAATTAATAGGTTAACTCAAATAAAAACTTTGTCATGATAATAGTGAATTTCACAATTCCGTGGATATGTACCAGCATCAGATAGAAAAGTCGTTTCCTACTCAGGACTCGAACCCGTAATAAAGCAGACACTCACCACGATTATCTCAGACCGACATTTGCTTAAATTACATTTGCATGTGCATGCTATGGTTAGGATTGTTAACCAATGTTTAATAACAAAGTTAGTTTCACATAACTAAAGAACTCATGACTGAATTATACCCGGAAGAAGCCAGGCAGAAGCAAATGCTGACGAACTAATTGGGCCGGTACCCACGAGCTCACAGAATACTCACCGTGGAACGGTACCTGTACTGCGTTTCGCTGAGTGAGTGAGGATATCGGACTGGGTCTCCCACTGTTCAACATGATTATAAGGTTGCTTAGAAAAATATTAAATAGATACCTGTTTTATATGATTTTAGAAATACAGCTAAATTTAATAATTTAGAAGCTATACTACGCTGTGTAACAAACATTATTATTTGTGTTCAGCGCGCATGCGTAGGCGAGACTCTGTGATGCGTGTGCACAGATTAAATTGCATTAACGCAATATACTGCACATTATATCGTATCTAGTGTGTGATATATTCTCTAACACGTAAAATATTTTCACTTGATTTGTTAAGGAAGCTAACTTTTTGGATGTCTATTATGTTTTATAATTTATTTTTTATAGTATCGCAGAATACGGAGCAGGTGGGTCTCCTATATCGTAAAAGAATACCGCCGCTCACACACAACCATGTTACATTCCGCGCATTGGTTGTGTTGCCAGCTTTTTAGACCGCTTAAGCGGCACTCTTAAGGGTCTCCAAATTCCTCACTCACTTTACGAAACACTGCACAAGCACCGTTTCACGCTGAGTATTTTGTAAGTAATAATCCCCTCGAAATTTTTTCTTCCATATAAGATAAATAGATTTAAAAAAAAAACCTTTATTTGATCCTCCTACAATATTACTTTTTTATTATTCTATAGAGGACAACGGTGCAGGTGGGTCTCCTATATGGTGACAGAACACCTCCGCCCATGAACAACCGCGCCACAGTCGAATCACAGTCGAATCACAGGAGAAAAACCGTTTCAAGTACAACTGCCATTTCGGCCCAGTTTATTCAGGCCAGTTTATTTTTCGGCCCAGTTTATTCATCAGCATGGACCTTCCCTGGGTGAAATAACGTGAATCCACCAATCTTAAATCCAAAGTAAATTTTTATCTATTACTTAGGAACTAACGCATCAAAGTTTCATGCAATCTATAGTTGTGTCGACTAGGTTGTGTTGCCGACATGTTATCAACAGCGCGCAATGATCCATGACTGATTGTTTTGTTGCATGTTGGTCTCTGGTATAGGCGGTTAATTGCAACAGAACTGAGCGTTTTGAAGGCATAAAGATTATGTAAGGCAGTAGAGATGGTTTTCACAGAATCTTCTATGGTATTTATAACGGGGAACATACTAAGAAGCTTTTTTATGATACAGCAGATTACGGAGCTGGTGGGTCTCCTACATAAGAGCAGACCGCTGTCCATAGAAAACCACGGCTTAAATCGCGCTTTGGTTGTGTTGCCGGATTTTTACGGCACCTAATCGGCATTTTTAAGGATCTCAGATATCTTCCCTCATTCTGCAAAACACAGTATAAGCACTGTTTCACGCAGATTCTTCTGTGAGCCGGTGGTATCACTTTGCACGAGCCGGCCCAATTAGAGCATCGGCATATGCTACAGCATGGCTCTTCCATGGCTGTTTGGAATAATAGCTAGAGCTGATTTTCATAATAGAAAATCACGGTGGAATACATAATTTCGTCCGTCTCACCGTGATTGTCTTTCCACAACTCATTTTTATGGCATTACCACGCATCGCCACTCTGTGGCGATGCGTGGTAATGCAAATCAGCTAACTGAATTTATATCCAGATATATCCAAACCAATATGACTTGAGGAATTTCAAAAAAGAGCGTACCTATTTCTAATAGGCTGGCAGCGCATTTTCAAGCAGAGGCTTGTGTGTCCATGGGCGGAGGACCGTTTATCGTTTTGGCTTTGGAAATATCCTCATACATAACCTCGACCTCGTCATCGGACTGTCTCGACGTAGGTGCGTATACCTGTATGACCTTCATCGAATACCTTTTAGTTATACTGAGTATCAGGAACACAAAACCAACATGAATCGCTTATACTAGAACCGAGCCAATATAAATGAACGTAGTATGTTACACTCGTTCAATTAATTATGAAAACTGCCGGCACAGCGTTCATTAGCAAGTAATAGCCCACACAGATTCATCTCAGCATTGAAATTCCACTAGTAGAATGCATTAAGTAATAATCTAAAGAGCCGTCTTTCTTTTATTAGTCTATAGCGGACAATGGGGCAGATGGGTCTACTATATGGTAGAAGAATACCGCCGCCCATGGACAACCGCGCCACACGTGTATTGGTTGTATTGCCGGCTTTTTACGCCATTCATTTACGGCATTTTAAAGGATCTCCGATATCCTTACTCGGTTAGCGAAATACAGTACAAGTACCGTTTCATACTGACTATTCTGTGAACTCGTGGTATCACTTCGGATGAGCCGGCCCAATTAGTGCATCAGCATATGCTTTAGAATGGCTCTCCCACGGGCGAAATTTGACTCTTGTACGGTTTTTATGATATAGCGAATAACGAAGCAGGTGGGTCTACTGTATGGTAAGAGAACACCGCGGCCCGTGGACAACCACGCTAGAGTCTACGCATGGGTTATTTTGCCGTTTTTTTACGCGACTTAAACGGCATTTTAAGAATCTCCGATATCCTCAATCACAGATTGAAACACAAGTACCGTTTCACGCTGAGTATTCTATGAGCCCGTGGTATCATTTCGGACAAGTTAATGCAAATACTGTTATTTGTAATTTTTTTTATCTTTGCGAGAGATTTATAGTAGCCTGATAGGTAGCCATGCTGAAGCATATGCTATTGGGGCGGCTCGTCCGGACTGATACCACATAGAACATAAAGAATCCACAATTAATCTATTAAAAAATATAATTTCTAAGGAGTCATGTGAATTCGCGTATAATATAAATAGAACCTTATAAAAAATAAGTATGACCAAAAATGTTCAGCGTAAAATACATCAAACTTGCAACCCAGTAAAGCCCTCCATTATATGAACTGCATATAACAGAGTTTAGCGTAAATATTTTATTTTTCGCAGTTTTGAGTTATGAATTTTTAATGAGATCGCTCGAGAGAGTCAGAAGTCATTTCCCGCTGAAGGAGGTAAAAAATTCTTCCCGAATCGGGCCACAGAAAGAGCTTTCAAAAAAAAGGGTTCATACTTTTTGTTAATTACGCGTGTTTCGAGGCCGCTACTTATCCATTTGAGAGCAATCCACATTGCCCCGCTCTGCGTTGTGTGCCGCCAAATTTTTGCTTTTAATTTTAGGGTACCATAGACACTCAACTGCATAAGTAAAGCAAAAGCTAATTCTGTAGACAGATAAAGATATCCGATATTTTAAGAACCTGTATAGATATGTATTATGGTGCCATGTTGTTGCCTTCGGGCTTAAGCGAATGGCCAGGCACCGGGGGGTTCTTCTAGAGGATACCGGCGTAAATTGAAGTTGGAGTTTCGGAAGCCCAATTCCCTACATCTCCTTTTAACATCCCAATCTTCTCTCCCTATCTCTAGTACCACCATGTTTATTGTACAGATTGTGAAAGAGAATCACACCTATCCTTAAAAGGCGCCTAACGGATCCACGCCCCAGCAAAGGCTGGGGTAGTAGCTTGCTATGGTTAGTGGCTTTTCTTTGACAACATATAAATAAAAAAACGAAATATTCTACAATCTTTACTTGTCCACTTTAGGTAAAAAGAAAATAATAAACGATAATTAATGATAAAATATTTATTAAAATTAATGATTATAATACTTAATAATTATTTGTTTTATGAAGACGGTGGCATTGATCGGGAAACTAACCTAACATAATCACTCTTCTACCCATATACACGCCTTTTTTTCTTTTTTAGAAATGACAAACGCTGTTGGTATAAGGCCTCCACAGCATCTCGCGCACTTTTGGGCTGAGAATTGGATTTGTACCGCGACTAGAACCTGCGAGACAGGAACCTCGGGCCGTCGCGGGAACGTTGGCCGCCTGAGCAGCCGGTAGGAAGCTAATACACGCCCAGCCCTTGCATTAATAACTGAGTTTTTAGCTTTAAAACTAGATAACGCACCACCTCTCTGCATAAGCAGCTGCTAGCAGGGGTTTTTCCAAACGCAGGAGTATTTAAAGGCCGGCAACGCACTCGCGTCTCTGCAAGGGGTGAGGGTGTCCTCCGGACCGCTTGTCCTAGATGAGCCACCGGCTCGTTTGCCACCAATTGTATAAAAAAAGATAAACATAGTCAAAACGCGTTATTCTATATTAAAAAAAATAGCGTCGTATTATTTATAATTCTTATTAAATAAGTATTTTTTTTGTAAGTATACAGAACCCGACAAAGGAAAGCCACATCAATCTTGGCGTTATTTATTATTTTAGTGATCCTCAATGTTTCCGGTCGACGGATCGGACGGTTCTTACAGTTTTTACCATTTTTCATGCAGAGATTTGTTTTTGCTTATTAAAAGTTATCATTGTACGAGGTAATAATGTGGAGTTTGTTTCCGAGCTTCCGTTTTGAAATACTGTAAAAGCATCACAATTCCATTAAAATATATTATGCAAAATAATAAATAAATTACGAAAATATATTAAATATTAATGTAGTCATATCATTATCTAATTGATTGAATAATATTTATTTGAGAGCCTCGTGGCTTAATTTTTTTAAAAGTTTACCATGAAGCGAGAGGTATCGGGTATGAATTCCGGTCCGGATTATAAATTATAATTTATTTAAAAGTTTTAAATTATAATTTAATTTATAAATTATTCGATCCCTGGAATGTCTTGACAGTAGCCGGGCGAGTGTCTTACTACTGTCGCACCCGTGGGAGAGCCATTCTGAAGCATATGCTGACGCACTAATTGAGCCGGCTCGTTCGAAGTGATAGCACGAGCTCATAGAATACTCAGCGTGAAACATATTTGTACTGTGTTTCGCAGAGTGAGGATAACGGAGACCTTTAAAAATGCCGCATAAGTGGCGTAAAAACCAGAAATAAAACCAATGCGTGGTCTGTGACGCGGTCGTCCACGGGCGATATTCACTTACCATATAAGAAACCTTCTCGTTGTCCGCTATACCACAAAAAGTTGTACCATAAAAATACAATTCAAAACATATTTGGAATTGTTTTGAGTTGAAATTGTATTATCTTAGTGCGTGTCTAATTTATAAACGCTCTGTGTTAATCTCCTGTCCTGTGCAATGGGTCACGAACCGCGATTAGACCAGCTCATATGGGTTTACTGTTGACGGATGTATGACAGTAATATGAGCAACATAGATACAGATATATTAGGACTTTCTTCCTGTTTTATTTTAAAAATAAAAATATAAATATATTTCATTAATCTTTTGAAATAGTGTCTAAATTAAATCATTGTTTTTTATTCTATAACAGACAACGGAGCAGGTGGGTCTCTTATTTGGAGAGAGAGAGAGAGATATATATATATATATATATATGGAGATATATTTATAAATAACATTTATCATAGGATTTCACAATCATTTGATAATTGTCGTAATTTGTTTACAACATTTTATGTTGACGTCAAAAACTCCAATGATGCAACTTTTGGTTCGTATTAACACAATTTTTCACCCGTGGGAGAGCAATGTTGAAGCATATGCTAACGCATAAATTCGTCCAGCTCGTCCGAAGTGAAACCACGGGCTCACAGAACAGGTACTTGTACTGTGTTTCTCTGAGTGAGTGAAGATATCGGAGGCCCTTAAATATGCCGCTTGAGTGGCGTAAAAGGTCGGCAAGACAATCAATGCGCGGAGTGTGGCGCGGTTGTCGATGGGTGTTCTCTTACCAGATAGGAGACCCATCTGCTCCGTTGTCCGCTATACCATATAAAAAAGAAAAGATACAAATTAAATACGATTTTGTAAACAAAATCATATCTATAGCTTCTGTAATGAATGGATTATGAGCTCCGTACATGAGACGTAAATGAATTGCTAGCCCATACCATCCGTCTTAGTGAAAGAAAATAATGGATCAGAAATTAATTTTAGGTATTATTTTTTACACTCGTTATTTCTTTTACTGTATTTTTTTTATAAACAGGATCACCTAGGATAAGCGGTTCTTGGCCCATGGACACTCCTAGTCCTTGGGTCACGTGTGTTGCCGGCCTTTAAGTGATACTCTTGTTACTTGGAAGGTTCAAATCAAAATAAAATACATATTTCAAGGAAATAGATGTACAACTTCACTTTCTTTGTTTTTTTTACCGAAATACGAGGCTTTGTTTTAAAATACTGATCACATATTTATGATTACAGCCTCAGTAGTAGAGTTCTTTATCTAAAGCAGAAAATTAGAACCTCCCGCAAATGACAAGAAATGATTCATAACCTTCAGATGATACCACGGATTGATAGAATACCATAGTAAAACATTACTTGTACTGTGTTTTGTTGAATGAGTGAGGATATCGCAGGCTCTTGAAATAAAGCGGCAGTTAAAGTAAAAAGCCGGTAACAAAACCGAAGCATGGATTGTGGCAAGGTGGTCTATGAGCACTGGATATCTCTTACCATAGAGAAGACCCGTATAATGCATTGCCCGCTATAAGATAAAAATTATAATATCAACTGAAAATCTCTACGCCTTATCCAGACTACTCTTACATCGTCATACTTCGAATTTCCCGCACTGCACACGCGAAGACCCCATGTGTCTAATGAATCAACTGGGTAAAATTGCATCGCAATCACGCTATCAACTCCCTAACATTAAAAAATGATTTTTTTTTAAATATATAGCTGATATCTGGACAGGCTCATCATTTGTAATACCGCTCATGGACAATCACGAGTCGCGCTTTGATTGTGTTACTTGTTTTTACACCGATTGACCCGTAACTATAGCTGACAATGGGGCAAGTGGATTTTTTTAATGCTAAAAAAAAGATCACAGGACTCATGTATTATTGATTTTATATCATCATCGGCCTATTAAGTCCACTGCATCCTTGATTTTATATGTTCCAGTCATATTGTTACCTAAAATATCAATTTAACGAAATCTAAAACGAAAACTACGTTTTTGCCTTGTAAATTTATAAAGACCGAAAGCGCATGAACAAAGCACAACCTATGTTTAGTGGTGCATATTGCTTATTACCGGCAAAACTAACGAGTAACATAACATTTTGTAAGAAAAGGGTGATGCCACAGTTTACCATACACTATAGTATGTCAATATAGTAACGAAAGATTTATTTTGACCCATGGGAGAGCCATGCTAAAGCATATGCTGACGCAGTAATTTGGCCGGCTCATCCGAAGTGATACACGAGCTACAGAATACTCAGCGTGAAAACGCACTTTTAGTTTGCTTCGCAGAGTGAATGAGGATTTCTAGGGCCTTAAAAATGTCGCTTAAGTAGCGTAAAAAGTTGATAACAACCAATGCGCGGACTGTGGCGCGGTAGTCCATGGGCGGCGGTGTTATCTTACCATATAGGAGACCCACATGCACCATTACCTGCTATACTATTAAAAAAATTAAAAGTATGTTTTGATTATACAAAAAGACGTGTTATATTTATTTATATGTAAAAGTTTGCTAAGTTCTTGAAATAGTATAATATATAAATAATTTTTAACTAGTGAGATGCGTCAGATATTATTGCCTAAATTTAAATAGCCATTACTAATCAAAACATAAGTAAAAGTCTTAAAATTTAAAGTTACAAATAGTTTATTGAATAACTTTAAATCTTAAGAAAAATATTGGTCATACTATCTCGGAACTACAAATTACAAAAATACTTAAGCAATATTAACACTTGGGATTTGAATGTTAACATCATTTTCTTATGTTAATTAATCTAAAAAACACTTAAAGAGTCACAGCTTTAATTTATATGACATATAGAGTTCTATGTAGTCCTATTAGTTTCTATAGTATACCGGAAAACGGAGCAGGTGGGTCTCCTATACGGTAAGCGAACACCGCCGCCCATGGACAATCGCGCCAAAGTTCGTGCATTGGTTATGTTGCCGGCTTTTTACGCCACTTAAGCGGAATTTTTAAGGGCCTCCGATGTTATCACTCACAGCGAAACACAGTATTTTATGATCCCGTGGTATCACTTTTGACGCGATTTATTGCGTCAGCATGCTCTCTCACGGGTAAATTAAAATTAAAAAAATTACGGGTCAGATTTGTTTTTGAATTTCTTCACTGTTAAATGTCCTATATCAAAACAGTACGTTAAACCAACCCCTACGGCTTGGCTTATAGATTTAACTTTCAGTCTGTCTGCGGTCAGACCCTCTTGAATAACGCGAGTTAATGCCAATTAGTTCACAATGTATGCACTTTTAATAAGATATTCTGCCTTCAGTCTTCGGCATCTCTTCTCTATTTGTATTACCATTTTAACTCACCCCATATTTTATAAACTTAATAGTATATTTAGTTACGCAAAAAATCTTAGAAGATTTAGTGAAGTTTTTAAATTTTAAGTATTTGTACATTAACTTTATAAAAACTCATTTAGTTTGTCTTCAAATCAATTATAACAAGTTTAAACTGAAATATTCATTTGTATTAATTATATTAATCATAATTATTATTAAAAATTTAATATATATTAAATATTTTATGTGCAGTAAGTTTTTGAACCTCTTAA
>DWCF01003904.1:0-18134 GCA_018230265.1 Delias oraia
CGGGCTTTTGGGGGCGAGCGTGAGCTCGCCCGAGAGTTTACACGATTAGCACAAGGGCGCCTCCTGCGAGACTCGAACCTCGGCTTGGACTATCGTCGGGAGAAACTAGTCGCATGGGCGGCCAAACGGCACTCACCGAGGTGAGTATTTCTTAATATATAATATTGATTATATATTGATATATTGATAGGGGAAATAAAACACAGCTATTTTATTTTCTTGTTAGTGTACCGTAAGCGTCAGCCTAACAACTTACTTATTGTCTAAGTTTACACCGTTTCCAAAGAGCTTAGTTCGATGGCTGCGGCCTGGAGTCTGGTCTGTATTACGCCCCACTTGAGGTGAGACGTATAGAGCGCCGTGTCGTCTGCGAAAAGGGCTAGCTGCACATCCGCAGGCTTGGGCATGTCGCTGGTGTAAAGGGCGAACAGAAGGGCGGAGAGGTGTTATTATACCTTGATAGAATACTTGGTATAAAATATAGTTTCTTCTCCTTTTTTCTGATTCCCTAATGTGATAGAAGGTTGGATGAATTGTTTTATTATTATAACGTAACAAAAAATTTCACCAATAATTTTATTATCCTATTATAATCGACATACAATAGCAAAACTAAAAAATACATACATTGTTCAAAGGGTCGTCCCAAACTAAAAGTTTACTTACAACTTTTTGTGTTTTTCAGCCTTTTTAAGGACAATTTTTTAATACTCCTTTTCTTAGATTCACTAGGGTCAACTGAAAACAGTTGAAATGAAAATATTTTTGAATCCATTTCTATATATATTTAGCAAATTAATTGCTTGATTTACTTTTTTTTCGCTATTTGACGTATTTGGTTTTGAATATATTGTGCCTATAGACTTAAATGCTATTGAAACGAATCTAAACGTTTGAACCGATTTTTTATTGTACAACCATGGACGTATTTGGAATTGTAATAATTCGGTTGAAATGTTTTTTTCTTCTTGCCATCGATACTAAAATTTCAAAAATGGCTAGTTGTGGACATAAAGGCATTTCATATTTATCTTTCTAATTTAGAGAGGATTGCCCTTTTTAAATGTTAATTTTAATAAGCTTTAAAAATAAATATAATTTCGAGCTATTTCTTTCGTATATGTAGGTAAGCCTCTGTTATATCTTTTTGCCGTTTCTTTCTTTTGATAAGTATGTATATCCAAATTGAAAACGTATATTTGTGAATAAACTTAATTTACTTTATGTTTTCAATAAGTAAGTTGTTAGGCTGTCGCTTACGGTACACTTACAATAAAATAAAATAGCTGTGTTTTATTTCCCCTATCAATATATCAATATATAATCAATATTATATATTAAGAAACACTCACCTCGTGCCGTTCGGCCGCCCATGCGACTATTTTCTCCCCGCGATAGTCCAAGCCGAGGTTCGAGTCTCGCAGGAGGCGCCCTTGTTCTAATCGTGTAAACTCTCGGGCGAGCTTGCGCTCGCCCCCAAAAGCCCGCGATAAAGCTGTCAGGACCGTATGGTCGAACAGCAAGATAGTTACTAAAAAAAAAAAAACTAATAGGAGGTCGTTATATTATAGAGTTTACATTTTAGTGACTTAAATAAACAAACAAAAAATTTAAACCTATATGCGAAATGGAAAAGATACCCACCGTTTAATAGGTGATCATTTTCAATACGTTTAAATCTTAAACAATACAAATACATTTGTTTTTAATGTCATTAAATTCATCATCATTTCAGCCGCGGACGTCCACTGCTGGACACAGGCCTCCCCTTCGACCTCCACGCATGCCTATTATTATTACTACTGCATTTACACTATAATCCTATTTCTTTTCAAAATAAATCTCTTAGTCCTGTGTCGGCGTGACTTCTGATAATATATTAAATTATAACTAAAATATTGTTCTTGTATGCTAACCATTTCCACGAAGTCGGAAAAGCCCCCGAAAGGTAATTTCCCGTTGTGGGAAATACCTATATGTAATAGAAACGATATTAATTATATGGCTAACATTCAATTCACGCAAATGGACGCTGGCTCATTAGTCATCGGGTTTTTACGGCACCAACAATATAAATAAATATTGTAAGTAGGTCCGTAAAGTACATATGTACATATTGATTTGTTTCCTTTACTAAATTCATTTATGCATTTCTCCCTTGCGGAGGGACATGTTGCACTCGGCACTCCGAGAGTGTAAGACATCCACCAGCGCCAGTGTCATCTGGAGCCTTTTGCCCAAGTGGGGCACCCAGGGATCGCATTAGTAATAATAAGCTCATATAATTAAGTAATATTATTTATAAATGCTGAAATAATGCTAAATTTATAATATAGTGCGTTATGTATGCTTTATAGATAAGTAATGTGATGCTACTACTAAGTTCTAGGCGGAGGCGAGGTACGAGAGTAGCCTTCTTATGAAAATGGCAGCCCACGAGCAGGAGGCCTACTTGGGATAAGCGCTCGTCCGCCCGTGGATACCGCCGCAGCTGGCCCGTGGGCGCGTTGCTGGCCGTGTTTGTTGACTATTTCAATAATAACATGTAATTATATTTATTTACTGTTACAATTTGAACAGGTTACAGAGCCTATTAAATCTAGTTAGTGATAGCTGTGCTTGGTTCTTTCATAGTTACGTTTAGTTTAGGGCACTTTAGGTTGTATTGGCCGCATCGATGTTTACGTCGCTTAGGAAGTACACTTTTATGGGCTACCAATATAATCACTCAGTGAATAGTACAAGTACGTACTGTTACTCGCTGGTATTCCGTGAGTTCGTCACATCACTTCGGACGAGCCCAACTGCGTCAGCAATGCTCTCGAGGATTATTACGACGCTCCTAAGTGACTAAGAGCTCCTATATTAAATACTTTGACGTGAGAAATGCTAGAAATAAGATGGACGTATAGAAAAACACGACACGGCACAGTAATTGTTCCTAGAACAGATTTGTGTTGCGTCAAACATCGGAAATGCCATGCTCGGTGCGCAGGTCGCGTCATCGTGACGTCTTCGACGCGTACGACGCTTGCGTAAGGGGCCTTGCGAAATCTGTTTTCCATTTTTTCCTCTTAATTTAAAACGTTTATACGTGACACGCCACAAGAAATTGCGCTAGTAGTAGTAGTACGTACCTACGTAGCTACTTAGGTTGGTAGGACATAAAAGCCGTCAAATCTCTAGCAGCGGTGACAATAATACGTAATTACTAGTATAAAATATTAAATTAGAACCGATCTCCGTCTTCAGTCTCACATCGGTGACATCGTCGGGGTCCTCAGGCGGACCTCACTTCTGCGACGGCTCAGTCTGAGGTTCGAGTCTCGTAGGAGACGCTCTCTCTCTAGTCGCGGCAATAACTAATTTTTGCGTAAAGCGCTGAGCTGTAAAGACTGCTCTTACCAACGCCAGTAGTTTGTTAAAAAACTACATTAAACACAATCCAAAATCCGCGTGTAAACAGAACAAGAAAACGACAAATCCGATTAGTTGTTATTAAAAGTTGAACGATTAATGACTGTCGCTCGCATGTCGCTACAGAAAGCTTACACTGTAAAGCGCAGCGTTTATGACGCGCTATCTTCGGATCGACAATAACAAGGCTTAATAATGGCCGTGATTAATGTCCGCGCAGGATGACGCGCGCTTTCGCCGAAGGGGCGCGAACGGAACTCCACTCGCACCCAGTCGCGTAATGGGGTCGCAAGACGGGACACGCCACGGCTCCCAACCTTTTAGGGCCTCTGAAAGGCCAATAGGGAATCTATTATAACATAGAACAGTAAGCATTGGATTATCAGAACCTTTGACAACCGAATTCTCGATTATCCGGACTACCAACCGACAAGTCCAATTTTTGCTGTGGCCTACGTCCAATGACCTGACATATTATCAAATAAATATTCCTATAAATCGTTGTTTATAAATAATACGTACCAATATAATAGATAAGATATACATATTTGAAACTGGGTTTAGGTTAGGATCCTAAATTTAAATCTGTTTCACCGAAAATAAATAAACCACATTAAAAATTTATTAATAACAGTTCTCGATTCACATAATTTATAAACAAGATTGAGTATTTAATTTAACGTAATTTCTTATTTTTCTGTACCGCCATCACGTACTAATATCACTATGCATTCAAAGCAACATCATATTTCGTTCAGACTGTGACTAAGTTCAAATGAAGAAATACTTATTTTTTATTTTTTTATAGTATAGCGGATAACGGTGCAGGTGCGTCTCCTATGTGGCAAAAGAACCCAGCCGCCCATGGACAACAACGCGCCACAATACGCGTATTGTTTGTGTTGTCGGCTTTTTACGCTGCTTAAGCGGCAATAAGAGCCTGCGATATCCTCACTCACTCGGCGACATACAGAAAAGGCACCGTCAAGTACAACTACTATTTCACGCTGAGTATTCTGTGAGCCCGTTGTATCAATTCGGATGAGCCGTCCCAATCAGTGCGTCCGCATATGCTTCAACATGGCTCTTCCACGGGTGCGACAGTATCAACACACTCGTTCGGCCACTGTCAAAACCTTTCAAAGACCGGAAAATTATGAATTAAATTATAATTTATTAAATTTTCGGACCCGGATTCGAATCCGATACCTCTCGCTTATCTCTTATCTCTCGCTTATCTCGCTCGGTAGATCTATTAAACCAAAAAGCAACGATTCGCTTAAAATTTCATGATTAGGATTAGATAATTCTAGCATATACGAAGTATGTAATGTGAGTGCGTAAATTTTATGCTAATAAAATGTAGGTACATCATATTTTAATAATAACAACATTATTTTTAACATCTTCAGCAAACCAACAGTCAATTAAGTAGAGTTTATCCGAATGCATACAAACATACATTAGAAACTCGTTTTTTCACGGGCCTCGAACGGCCGCGGTGAGCGAAGCAAGAGCAACACGAACATACGCCGCACCCGCCCCAAATGACCAGACATTATTTAATTGAAATGGAAGTGAAAGGGTGACAATTGTAATAGAAGAAGGGTTCAGTTTTTTGCGGCGCGATGAAATATTGCACGAGGCGGTTGTAACATTTGTTCTTTAGTGGATCTGCATCGCTGTTCATTGTCGCTGACGAATGGGTTCCGTTTTATTAGAAGCTACGCATATATTTAGTCGCAGATACAAACATTATTGGAAACTTAATCGCATTCTAAACACAATAACGGTGTGTTTATCAATACAGAACAAAGTATAAGCTTAACGAAAGTCAAAGTATTTTGATGAAATTAATCTGTTACAAATAAAAGTAATGTCAGCTTTATAAATATACAGTGTAAACTCCATGTACCGTCCCTCGATTTAACGACAAACTCCCTAAAGCGTCGGAATCAATTGGCTTTAGTTTGCTTAGCTTGCCTTCCATCCACCTTTTCTTCTCTCCAGTTAACGAAAACTCTTTATACCGCTATAAAATGCACAGTCCCTTCCGTGTCGTTATATAGAGTTTACACTGTAATTATAACTTTATATAAAAAAAATATCCGGAAGACGCTGGGTCATTTTCATTACAAATTGATGATAAAAAAACTTGTAAAAATATTATCTTATGTCAATTGTCATTACTTACGGTGTACACAACATTTACCATTACTGACCAAAATAAAAGCTTCAAGTCGAAATCTTAAAATATAATCTGATAAATTATAATTAAATAACAAAACTTAATGTTGCGTAATTGAAATTACATTGAAAATTAATGAGAAATGAAAATGAAAATTAACTTTGAATAAGTACTATCTCACACAAGACGTAAGTACGTGTTAAAACATTTTTGTAAAAAAAAAATAATAAAATTAAAACTGACAGTAATTTGTAATTGTAATTCTCAGTTAATAGCAGAAACTCGACTACGTAAATTTCTCTAGTATATTAATTTTTTATGTTATTCTATTGGAGCAGGTGGATTTTTTATATGATAAGAGAACACCGCGAACCATGAACAACCGCGCCACCTTCCGCGCATTGGTTATGTTGCTGGCTATTTACGCCACTTTAATGGCGTTTTCAAGGGCCTGCGATATCCTGAGTCTCTTACCGACTCCGCTGTACGCTATATTATAAAAATAAAAAAAAAACAACGAGAGGAAAAATGTAACTTACTTGTAAATAATAAATAGATTTCAAAATAAAATTAATAGAACTTAATTAGACAGCTCTCGACGCGACAATACAAACTTCGAGTGTTATACAAACATCAGAATGTCGAAAGTGACTATAAATCACGATTATCTCTGTTTACGCGTCTACCTTCTTGTAAGCCAAAGGCGAGGCATCGAAATAGATCGGACAGCCGTTGACTAATGGTCGCAGCACAATGGCGCAGCTCCAGTCAGCTTATTGATCACAATGTTTGATTGGTGGCATATTGGCAAAAAATCGATTGACATGTTACGTGTTCGGTACCTGGCTGGCTCCTTTATGCAAGCTAAGGGTTCGCTGACAGGACGCTGCGAAGGTGACAGTTTACGAAGAAGTCGTTGACTTGCAGTGCACAATGGCATCGTGACGGCCGGATAATCGATGCTCACTTGCTCATTTTTTCTTGCTTCCCAGAAGACAACTTGTCTATGGAATCCTATAGTAAATTGTGTATATTTTCAAATGTAACTGATGTTGGTAGTCTTTGGTTGTGTTGCCTGCTTTTTACGCCGCTAAAATTTCCTTTAAATTATTATAATAATAATGTCCTATATAATAATCACTCGTTCAGCGAAATACAGTACAAGTAGTGTTTCTGGTATTATGTATGCCCGTGATATCACTTAAGACAAGCCGGCCCAACTAGTGCGTCAGGATATGCTTCAGGAAGGCTTTCAAACGAGCATAATGATGGTTTACCTCAGTGATTGAACTTCGAAAGACTAGTGACAGGCGGAACTTGCGGAAATACAGCGATGTTTTATAATATTCGATATACATACATATATTGTAATGAAGCATCGAATCAAACCGATGTATTGTTAAGTTTTAAACATCGAGTATAAAGAGATGTTTATTTTCGATGCATCGAAAAGGCTAACAAACAAATCTCAGTCTTCAATACTGGCGTTGCAATCTCTTAGAATTTTTATTTATTAATTATTTTTTATGGTATATCTGACAACAGAGCGGGTGCATCTCCAATATTTTGGTAAGAGAACACCGCTGCCCATAGAACCACTATAGTACAAGTACCGTTTCACGCTCAGTATTCCGTGATACATAATTAAATGTATTTTTTTGTCTGAAACGACTTTAGCTCTCATACAGATTTAACAATCCCTAACGGAGTGCGCGCGAGAGGGCAAAAGGCGTGAAATGAAATTGTCAGCGCGGCCGCTACGAGCATATTGATATTTTAATTAGATTTACTAAGTCAGCGGCGACACCCAACTCTTTGGGCCGCCGTAATGGCACCCCGCGGACCAGATTCAAGGGTTGGCGGCGCTCGCTTTGTGCAAGCACAATATTTACTCGCAAATGCATTACAGCAACAATGGCGACTTATTTTTTAAGTTTCCGTAGCAGCTTCCGTGTTATCGCTTACAAAGGTGCGCGAGGACGTGTAATTACAGAGACGGCGCAGCAGGTGGCGCCGAGTAACGGCTCCGGAAAAAATATTGTTACAGTCGCCTGCGCTGAGGAATGACGCGACCTTTGTTTACGCGTCGCTTTATTGGGGAAGAACAATCAGCTTCCCCGGCCATCTCGATTTTGTTGCGTTTTCGCTCGACATTCACTCACGTTGCCCAAAACTTTGAGGTTATCTGTAGCGCCAAAGACTATAGGAGAACAAAAATTGTTTATCATATGATAAGTCATAGAGTAGAAATTAGGTTCTTCTTATGTTGAGTCAGTTTTATATCTCCTTCCGATACAATATGCGTAAAAACATCTGCAGTTTTTTTACCCCAGTGTGTCCGTAAAGTTTCTTGTCCTATGTTGTAGGGTTGTTAACGACACCAGAGACTACCATTGGTATTGGTTCGTATCGAATTGACGAAAGAATCTTTTACGAACAACTCATGGTAAAGAACTGTATTTAAATACATATTTATATAATATTAAAAAAATATATTTAATTTTTTTGTAGTTGTAAGTTTATAAGGGTTATAAAATCTAAGTAAACTTTTCATACTATGTATTTAAAATTAAATGATTATTTATGTATTTATTTTTAAGCTAGAACTGATCTTTTCGTAGTTTGTTTGCCTGCGAGGGTCGCCTAGCACCGCTGGTAGAGCCCGGGCCGCGCCTCGGGCGGCAGTACCCCGGAGTGTGACGTGGATGCCTCCCGCTGCGCCGTCAGCATACAGAACTCTAATTGATACACTAAAATACGTCACTTCACATAAAAGCATTTAGCATACTGTGCCCTTCATGTGGCGCACAAAAGCAATCTCGTTCAAAGCATTTGAGAACTGATTAAACTAAATTACAATGTTCAATACTAATTGCACATCGGTCCGCTCTTTGATACAATTTTAAGAAAGTATTAGGTACTTTTTGTTAGTAAACTTTTGTAAAGGCAAGATACGAATTCTAAAAAAAATAAACATATTTAACATATATTTAGATAGTCACAGATCTTACCACGCAAAGGAAATGTTCTCTATTTTTTAGATAAAGTCAATGTCTTCCCTTTAATATATTGTGTAATAAATAATCATTCTAAAACTCTCAGCTTCTTAGATGTTCTTAGATAAACAGTAATGTTAAAATTAACGCTTATAAGTTTGTTTATGGTATATAATGTTTTAAGATATAACAATGGAGCAGGCGAGCCTTCTATACGGGAGGAAAACACCGCCGCCCATGGACAACCGCGCCACACTCCGCGCGTTGGTTGCGTGGCCGGCTTTTTACGCCATTTACGCGGCATATTAAGGTTCTCCGATATCGACACTCAGCGAAACACAGTAGAAGCACCGTTTCAAGTACAACCACCATTTCGCGTTGAGTATTCTGTGAGCAAGTGATCGTGTAGATTCTGTATAAATAAGGATATAGGTATGTGATTAGATTTAAGTAGTAAAATGTGGTCAATAATTACTTTTTGAAAAGCATTTTAAGCTGTGTACTACCATTTTGTAGAGCCAGTTCTCTACGGACGTATTTCTAAAACAATAAGACTTTTTAGACAGCGGCACCGATTCGCAGTCCAGTTGTGGCTATTGTTGTCCATGGGCGGTAGCTACATATCCTAGGTAAGACTTTATATAATTTGTCTCCTATTATTATAAAAAAAATAGTAGCTCACCCGACCTCGCACGGATTTTTAAACATGAGAAATAATAATTTTAAGGCCCATCTTGTTTACATTACATTATTGGCGTTTAGTAAGGATCCTTATTTTTTAAATATAATATAATTATATGTTCTGAAAAGTTGTAGTAGGTAGGTACAATGTTTTGATCTATAATCAATAGTTTTCGCAGCGCACACGATTCAAGGATTGTTTCGGATAATTTTTTTACACCTCGGGTAATTTCAAGTTCACACAAACAAACTTTCAGTTTTATAATATAAGTATCGATATATATAAGAATAGAGATAACTTTGATTCGGTCTGTGCGCGAGTATGTGTATGCATAGAATTGCGATTTCGTTTGGGTGATAATTAAAATGTCGCAATGCGCGCCACCCCAGCGGACAATAGGCAAGTGCACCCGGGGCCAAGTGTCTGCAGAATGCGCGTAATTATTTATTTGCTCGTCCAGCCCTTCGAGCCCACTCGCTTCCTTTCAATGCGAAAACAAATACGCGCGCGGGAACAATAACAAGAATTTCATTGAAATGCTATTGCGTCCAGCATACTTTTTAATAACAACTCTCTTATGGAAATTAATAACTACTGTCCGTATTGCCAAAACGCCGATCTCGTGGGTTCAGATATTTTTGCTAGTTTAGGCCCAATTATTTCATAACGTTACTCAAATATCTGATACGAAGTTCCGGTTCCTATATAAATAAAACTATAATTATTTTATTTTTTATAATGTTAACCAATTTCTGCCAAACCCAACGAAATTGGTCTCCTGGTGCAGCTTTTATTAATTTGGACCGGATTTAAAAGGCGAATGTTTTTTAATCTCGTCTTAATATTTATAGTAGAGAAGGGTAAAAAGTCTACATGTTGCAGTAGGTGTGTAAAGATTTTTGTAAGCCGTCGCTATAATGCCGTAGGTAGCGAGTTTTTGCCGACTTGAAAAGGGTAGCCGTTTTCAATAAAAAGCTTAATGGTATCGTTTTTCGAGCGGACAACAGAGAGTCACGAACAATGCGCTCTGACAGAGCCATAGACAAATGTCTCGCGCTATGTCGCTACTATTTTGACATTTTAATTTCACCCTTGCTCTACAATCCTTTCTGAATGGGGGCGAGTTGAGCTCTCGTCTCGCCTTGATTGACGTTTATCGCACAGATTAAAATACAATTAAATCTAACTTTAAATCGAGGCGTTGCTCCAACGGCCGTTTACAATACTACTTATTCCAGGA
This sequence comes from Delias oraia, assembly GCA_018230265.1. NCBI lineage: Eukaryota > Metazoa > Arthropoda > Insecta > Lepidoptera > Pieridae > Delias > Delias oraia. The sequence continues at coordinate 10,524 of DWCF01003904.1, forward strand.
GTCTGTTCCTTACAGTTCCTTAAGGTGGCATATACAACGAAGAGGTTTTACGTTCCATTTCACGAAAAAATACCTTCGCATCAAATTAAAGCCTCATGCTTCTTGATATCGGGTACGGTCCGGATAATTTAATTTAAAGACAAAACAAAATAATTTATAATTTATTAGGAACGGGCGAGTGTCTTAATAGTGTCGAACCCGTGGGAGAGCCATGCTGACATATGCGAACGCACTTTTGGTCCGGGTTGTCCGAAGTGATACCACGGGCTCACAGAATACTCAGCGTGAAACAGTAATAGTCCTTGAAACAGTGCTTCTATTGTGTTTCACTGAGTGAGTGAAGACATCGGAGGCCCTTACAAATTCCACCAAAAGTGGCGTAAAAAAACCGGCAACACAACCATTGCGCGGACTGTGGCGCGGTTGTTCATGGGCAGCGATGTTTTCTTACTATATAGGAGACCTACCTGCTCCATTTTACGCTATAGCACAATATAAATAGAGAATACGGTAGAGTAGCAAAAACAATATTTGATAAACAGACTATAAATTTAATGAAAACGTAGAATCTAATCTGTTCAATACACAGGATATTGGTTTCTCTTTGAGGCCAAATGGTACGAATTTCGAGCGGCAATTAATAGTTTTCGATTAGAGGTAATTTGTGTCAATCACGGCTGCATTGTGATGCCCACGTCCGCCCATGGACCGTTCGCCCTAATTAAAAACGGGGCTCTTACAAAAGTCAATCGATGGATTAATGTGCTCGCAACGAGCGTCACATTTTCGACAAACCTTTGTCCATAACAAAGGACCTCTGCGAGATTATGTATTGATCTATTTGCCTAATGCCATTCTAGGTTTTTTTTAAAGTGAACGTCAAAAATCTTTTTTCAGATAGGACATACTTATAATCCAAAATTCAAAATTACCTCTGAACTCGCCCAGATCTGAGAACAACGGTCGAAAAACAGCCGGGATTTTATGCTATATATAACTATAGCTACAGCTATTATAGTCCAATTATCTTAATAATTAAATCATTCAATATAATACTTTATATTTAATTTATATAAAAATAACCATTAAATGTTGATCATCACTAAAAACGTTTGATGACCGTTAAAGTTCGTTCTTCCGTCTTGAAAAACATTCCCAAATCTCTATTAGTATAGGTTCAGGTTAGGTAATTCATTTTTCTCAAAATATTCCCATGGCCACTGGGGAAAATTTATTTGATAGGGCACAAAGCCCAGCGTGACGTTCTCATTACATATAATATCTTTTATCGCCTTCGTAAAACCAATTTCATGAGTAAATTTGTTTGCATTTTCGATTTGCGCAATTCTTGATTTGCGGTGGATATCCACACGTCGGTGTGTCCGTCTCTTTTCGACATAGGCAGAACTGTGTGTGCTGGAGAAAGAGGGGGATAGGAATATCGGGGCTTCGCTCACACAGGGCAACCCTTTCATTGCGCCGACGCGGCGACTGTTTAACGGTAATTTGATTTCACGCGCATCTAATGATTTATGTTGGTACCTTATCGCTCCATATTTTACCGATTTGGTTGTTGCCCCCTTTTTTCATATTGTCTACAACTTTATCTTGAGCCCATAAAGAATGGCTCTTTTTAATCCCTTGTTCGACGAACGCAAATCCGCTGTTGATCGTTTACTAATAATTTATATTCATATTCTGCAATTTCAAACATTTATATTTTAATTCATTCTCTAGGGTTTTATGAGTTCATATCCTTTTTATCCGCGAATATTTTCAAATGGATTTTATTGCCGTGCGCAAGCCTGGTAAAGTAACATAGCATTCTCTATGCTACGAAGTAAAAATTCCTACAATAAATACGTAATAAATAAATTACGTCTTGTAGGCCATTTGGGATACGTTTAAGATCTAGTAACTAAATCGACCTATGTTGTTTTTTACACAGATATATTAGAGATAATAAAATGTCAAAGATCATTTATATTTCACGAAAAAAGGTAGATTGTCTACATAATATGGTAGTTGTTAAAAAATGATGAGTGTAATAAATCTGTACATAACTACTTACCGGAGACGTTTTCAAAAGCCTTTATTAGCTTTAAAAAATGAAATCCTCTTAGTTCAAAAGGTGCTTTGTGCTTGTAAAGGCTGCCGTATTCTTATATTATGTGTCTAAGTAATGAAATAACATCCTAATCCGAGCTTAATACGGGCTCGCTCGAGTCTCCTGCACCGCTACGCCCCCGTTCCAATATTTGTTGATCTTCTGTTTGCTCACTTTTATCGCGATGTGTAAATCTATTGTCAGCGCTTTTTGTGAAAAAAACCAACATTTCTCTAAAAAATACAGTCCGACGCACGTGGCGCGTGATTGATTCCTTGCCATGACAGGAGTGTTATTGATAGGTTTTATATGTTAAAAAAAACATTATAATTTTTAAGAAAACGAAGGAAAACAAGCAGGCGGCTAGCTGTGGCTAGGCTCCTGCTAGGCTGTGGACGCGTTGCCGGCCCTTCAGGGATAAGTACAGTCTTTTTAAAAGTCCCCAAGATGTATTCATTTGGAAACACTTCTGCAGTAGCTAAAGTATTTTTTTCTGCAAACTATTGATAAGAGGCGTAAAGAACATTCAACGCAACAAAAACTTATAATTATTAATTTTATAGATATCCCAAACAGTTTTTAATAATCTAAACGCCAACATATTAAAAAGATACGCATTATTTCAGTAGTGAGAGATTTTCGGACACTTGCACTGCGTTTCGTTGAGTGAGTGAGGATATCGGAGGCCCTTAAAAATGATACATATTCACAGATACATATTTTTATTGACATTTAATTTACATAAATAAAAGTAGATAGAAAATAATTCATAGCTAAAAGCTATTATTTGACAAAAACTGTCAGATTTTCCCGCCAAAGCTTGTCTCATCAATTAACAACAGACAGCACACAGTAAGAAAAAAATGAATACAGACATTCTAAATTCCAATATGTATTTCTATCTGCATCCACATGTGTGATTGAAAACCTTAAATTAATTAATTTAGATGGCGTTGTCGCTGATAAATTATGAACTTTCTTTTTAAGTTGATATATAAAATGATGGCAGATTATTATCACCCATTAGATTTCAGTTTAAGCTTAGGATCGAATCACTCTCCCTAAGTGCGAACATCTGTATTTGCGTATTCGGCTCCCACTCGTAGGTACCTATTGCGATAAATCTGTATTCAAATAATTTTAATCGTTTGAGTATACAAATCCATTCTCGCAACAAACGAATTATAATTATTCATATGACGGCAGCACAATCCTTTCGGACTACCGCCTTCTGTTTGCATATCGCTTACCCCAGCCTCCCGTTGCATTTTAACAAACTGTTTCATTGAAAAATAACCTTACCAGATTTGTTTTTTTCTTTAAAACACGCCGGTGGAATCTGAAACCTTTGTCTTAGTCATGAATATTCTTAATTAATATATATATACATATATTGATCTTACTTTAATAAATTCGTTAAAATTAAAGTTACACTTGCAACATTCAAACATATAAACGTTCGTTTATATAGTTCCTTTGTCTTATAGAGAAATTAATTGTCACTGTAAAAAACTAGCCGTGGAACTTTTTCTAATATCATCAAAAAGATATGCCTACTTCCATGAATCGTTTCCGGTCGGAAAAATTTAAACAAAGTGCAAGTAAATGCTCTTTTTTCGCTTAAAAAGGTTAGACAAGGGGGCTATTCAATACAAGTTGTATCTCATCAGTTGCAACAAACCATTAAACCCTTTTCGTTTTTTAACAATAAAGGTGGGCGTGTGCGTGATCAATAAAATTATCCGGACTTACGCTTCTCGCGTTCAATCAGTCGTGAATGTAAAGCAGGGCTCTTCATGACCCGCGTGGCGGAACAGATCCAAGTGACGTGCTCTCGTGTCACACGAGTGTCGTACATTCAATTGCATCCATCATTCGTTTGACACACGGATCGCTTCGTTTCCGTGTTACACCATTGCTTAGCGTAGGTACCTAATAAATCGTTAACTTTTGACGAAAAGTTTATCACGTCTATTAATTCTATTAAGTATATAGTAGTCAATACAGTAGCTGGGTCGACGGTGAGAAAACACGAATAAGTTTTTATTTTTATTAAATGGGTTGTGTTGCTGGCTTTTAAACTTAATGAGTCTTTATATTCTCACTTAAATAAAATACAGTACAAGTATAAATGACAACCGGTTCAATCTGGTTTAAAAGATTTTTGTCATTCCGTAATTATTTAATAAATTTTATAGAAATTATCTTACACGTTTGCCTTTTAAATTTTACATGTATACGTTATCGTTTCTCCAGGCTAGTTGTGTTTTCCATTCAGTCCTTCTATTTTCCTTGTACTGTCATCGATAAACCATTCTCGCATCACAGGACGACTATGTTTTTAACTATAACTGTCATCAAACAAAGCCATAAAGAGAAAAACAGATTTATTATCACAAGTCTATTAATAAAATAATTAATAGGAAGCAACAATGCTCCTCTCCTACTCACCAGATGTGCGATAAACCTTATCAGGGGGGTTAACCGTGACCTCATAAAAAGCGAAATTTATTACATCTCATGCCCCTTCGGCAGCGTACGTAAGACAGCCGAGGAAATAATAGAAAAATATCGTAATTAAAACCCAACCCTTCCTGTTGCGCAGTTCCACCGACGCGAGGGCTGAAATTGGAGCGGGCCGCGCGTGACCGACGCCATTCCTACCCACGTATCTACAGCCGAGGCTGCAGCTAAGCGATCTTTAATTACTGTCAAGTTCTTCATTAACATTTGAAACATATGCCGTCGCTTTGTTTTTATTACGCTTAAACGCCCATTTCCGTTGTTTTTAATGGCTTAACTATACCAGCTTAAAGGATAAGACTATTAAATAAAAAATGGAGAAGAATTTTTAAAATGTTTCTATCTGTTCTATAGATATTTTTGTTTATGGCATAGCGGACAACAGAGCAGGTAGATCTTCTTACGGTTAGAGAACACTGCCACCCATAGACAACCGCACCACAGTCCGCGCAGTGTGTGTTGGCGGCTGTTACCACTTTTTGCCACTTAATCGGCATTTGTAGAACCCTCGATAGCTTCACTCACTCAGCGAAACACAGTAGAAGCATCGTTTCCAGTACAACCACCATTTAACGCTGAACATTCTGGCAGCCCGTGGTATCACATCATTAATATCCTTTCCTTGCTCCGCATCTCACTCGAGACAGAGGCACGCCCTATTTGCATCTGCACGGCAAGCCAATGGCTTGCCCCAATAGACCGTGTGAAGCTGTGATGACTTTATGACCAGCAGCAAATAGCTCTTCAAAAAAAATAGGTATCACATCGGAGGAGCCCGCTCAATTAGTGCGGTAGCATATGCTTCACCATGGCTCTCCCGCGAGCGATTTACTTTTGTTTGAGCCAATTATGATGAAATTTGCTAGATTTAAATTAAAGGTAGTTTACATATTGCAGTTGTGTTATAAAAGAAATTAGCAATTTCTTAAAAAATGTATCCACAATGCCTTTAGAATAAGCAGCTTATTATTGGACGCAAAAAATATCACTGGCTTAAGAAATAATTTGATTTCGTCACGTATTATATTGCCTTTGGATTGCCATTGATTTTAAAAAGTTATTATCCTTTAAAAAACCTAAAAAAAGTTTTCAATTTGAGGTGCTTTGTTTTTAGCCTTGTCGTCCGACATTGAAAACACTACGTTCTTTACTGTTAGGTTTATATGTAGCACTTTTTGAGGTCAGAATAATTATTTTTGTTCACTAATTGTTAAAAAAATGTAAGCCTTATTCACAATTCTATCGTATGTAAAAACACAATTGTAATTTTGTACAATAATTAAGTTTAGCAACAATGCGACGCGTCCGTGGATATTTAGAGATTCCATTTGAGAGAGAGAAAAAAGGCGCATTTGCAAGTAAGTAGCCATCTCAATGCTCGATAACATACTCGTACAGAGCGATCCTTTGTAGTCGTATTTCGAAATTCTTTTATCGAATTACTGACACAGAGGCAAACATTTCAATAAAATCAATGAAAAAGTTGATATTGTACAAAAGATTAACTGTGAATGCATCGCCTTGTGCTATTATACGCCGCCCATGTTCACCGATGGACGCGAAAGTCACGCCAAAGGCAGTGGAATTTAGAGCTGTATTGGGTTAACGCGTCGGAGTCGATTTTAGGTGCCATCCCGCGCGCTGCCAGTCTGTTTGTTGTTTGTTAAAGTATGCGTGAACGAGAGATCTTGAGACGTGTATATTGCTGTTGAATAGGCAGCGAGATGAATGAGCGCTCGACAATGGGACGGACTGCTACCTTGACGTCTTGTTGATCGTTGCTTCTGTTCGCTTATTTTGTTTGATTTGTAGTTGATTCGGCTGCCTCACACTGCTTAACTCGCGACTTTTAATACGCTTTTGTCTATGTTGTACATCTTATGTTGAGAATAGCCATGCTTACGCATTAATTGGACCGGCTCGTCCGAAATGATATCACGTGTTCACAGAATACCATCGTAAAACAGTGCAGGATACAGAATACCGGAGGTCCGTCTAGTTATCCCTAAAACAACATGTTAACTAAGCCTGGATGTGACAGTTCTCCATAACAGCGACGATCCGTCATCATCAAGGCCTGCTACGTTATCCGCTACTTAATAAAAACATAAGAAGATTTAATGTAAAGTTTAAATATTATGTGTTTATCATGGATTTACAACACATTTAACAAAATTACGAAGTGATCTATCATCATCATTATCATTCCAGCCGCAGGACGTCCACTGCTGGACATAGGCCTCCCCTTCGGACCTCCATGGCGGTGTTTGCAGGTACATATAAAAATATGTCCGTTTAAACAATTCATAACTCTAGACGGAATGGGCATATTTTCATGAAATTTGGTAAAAAGTAGCTGACATCCTGGATTAACATAAAGGCTAAGTTTCATCCCATTCAAAAAAGTGGAGGTTTTTAGTGTGTCCATTTTTCAGGTTTGGCGGATTAATAATTGGACATGGTAGGGCTGACTGTCGTGGTTGGTTGGTAGGTTGTCTGCCGGGTTGAGTGGTAGATTTATAACAAATTTAGGTCCAGCTAGCTGAAGTGTTGATATAGTTCTATTGAAGTGCCCGCCATCTTTGGTGGTCTCTCCGCTCACTGATCTTCAACTATTCGAACTATTCTTAACGATTCAAGGTATCTCATTGTGTAAATAGAAATCGAAGAGCATCTCTCCGATGCATTGTTATCTTAATCCGTGGCTCTAATCTGGCAGAAGGAGAGCATTCGGACAGACATTGTGACGTCAAGAAATAACCCATTCAGAGCCACTTCACAATGGCGGTGATTTGCTCGAATAGAACTAATTATGCTTGCTCGCAGACACGAAGACTACAGTACAACGATAATTGGATTTCAATTCAACAATAATATTTTTTTTATGAAAACGGAGAGTTAAGCTAAGATAAAGGGCTCTCTGCCCATGGACACACCCATTCCCTGCTGGGCCGCGAGAGCGTTGCTTGGCTATTAGGGAA
>DWCF01003905.1:0-18132 GCA_018230265.1 Delias oraia
ATGACAATATTTAATAGAAACACGTAAGTCAGACTCGGTGGGTAGTGTAGCGGGCAGAACGATGTCTGCCGAGTCTATTAGTATATATATATTAGACAATATTACGGTATCTTGTTAATAATAAACTGTTGAGTTGCTCTATTAACTAAGAATCGACACCTAAGATTACACATACAATTTCCTCTTTTGAAATAATAAAAATGGTTTTATTATTTAGACTTTAAATTGAATTGCCACGTACGTGCCAAATATAATAAAAAATCTTTTTTCTTTACATAATATATAATAAAAAGTACAGTCAAATATATTATAAAAAAGACTTGCTGTTTATTTTTGTAAATACTTATTTTTGATTCCATCCCTTCCTGAACAAGAAGACAAGATGGCCGCTGACTTAGCACTAATAGTATTTAATTAGAAAAATAGAATTACTCCAATTTCTATCCACCCTTGAACTGATATTAATTAGAAGCTTTTAAGAGATGTTTCGTAACAATTACTGCTAACAACAGAGCATTGATGAAGGCATTCCATTTGAAGGAATAAAGTTAAAATAATATTCTGTTATCCTTTCTCATTACGAAGTACCGTTAATATATAACATTTACATATGTAAAAGAGAGCTTCTTAACTTAATGGTTTTAAAGGTTGTACCATGAAGAAGGGGGTTTCGGGCTTGAATCCTGGTCCGGACACTTATAAATTACAATTTAATTTATCAGTTATTCGGTCTCGACAGTGGCCGAGCGAATGTATACTGTCGCTCCCATGGGAGAGCCATGCTGACGCACTATTTGGGTCGGCTCGTCTGAAGTGATATCATGGGCTCATAGAATACTCAGCGTGAAACGGCACTTGTACTGTGTTTCCCAGAGTGAGTTAGGATACCTGAGGTTCTTTAAAATGCCGTTTAAGCGGCGTAAATAGCCGTCAAGACAACCAATGCGCGGATTGTGACGCGGTTGTTCATGGGCGGCGGAGTTCTTACCATATAGGAGACCCACCTGCTCCGTTGTCCGCTATACAATAAAAAAATGTTGTTTTAACATAATAATTATTATGAATTAATCTATGAATCAATGTATTCACTCGGTCATGGATTATTGTGTTTGTGTTTTCTATATCTTATGTTTTACCTACATAATGTAACTGTTTTTTAGTTCCTTGACAAATAATTTTTTTTTAATGCGACCTTGCTGTTGAGTTACTGTCATGTTTAATTATTAGAAATTATAATTAATATTTATAGAATAATTTAAGTAGAGTTAAATCATTATCAATAGTTGAGACGTGTTGGCCACAGAAGCTCGCGGGATTAGTGAATGTGGAAAGGCAGAGCGTAATCATTAACCCTACAAGAGTTGGACTCTTTATTTAAACCCGTGAATTTAAACACGTGAGTATTTTAAGTCCGCAACAGAATGAGTTACGGTAAGTGATACGTAGCGCACAACCTTCTACGGGTTTAAATTGAAGCGAAAAGAAAAGCCAACTTTTAACTCTACCCATGAGGAGATGAGAATCTATGCGGCCGCTAGAGTGTTCGACTCTATCTCGGAAATCGTGTTACGTATTCAACGAATATTTCGCACAACTACGAGTATGCCTCATGCCGCTGTTCGGAATACTTTTGCGCCACACTTTTTGTTCCGATTGCTGCGACACATTTGATGTGCTTCGCTCGTGTACAATTGACAGTGCACTTCTTGATTTCTCTATTGAAAGTAAATGATCTCCATAAGAATTCTTTCAGCGACGGAATTTTACAATTTGTGACTCTGTCATTTAATTGCAGCGTGTGTTTCTCTTGTTTTATACGATATATAACGATTCCAATTATGAACCCTCAGCTATTTATGGGCCCACGAAACTCGAAAAACAGAAACACTAAAAAAATTTCCTCCATTTTTGTATTCGAATAAAAAACCACCAATTTTCATCCAAATGAATTGAGCAGTTCGTGATTTGTTGAGTTATCCGCGTACAAACATTTTGAAGATTAATTTTTATGTATATAGTATATTATAGCTCACCATGAAACAGTCGGCTCCGCTATTTGACCGCTGCCCATAGACAACCGTGCCACGATGATTTTATAATTTCAAACGCCATCAATTTACTTATTTATTACAAATACAATACAAATAAATGGGGGGAAAATACTAGAAAAACTATGGATCTTCAATAAAAGAGCGTACATTTTCCTTAAAGGGCGGCAACGCACCCGCGGCTCTGCATGGGCTGGGGATGTCCATGCGCGGAGGACCGCGTTCCCTAGGTGAGCCTCCTGCTCGTTTGCCACCGTTATTATAAAAATATAATAATAATAAATAAATACTACTGTTTCGCCTTAGAAATCTGTGAGCCCATGGTATCACATCGGACGAGCCGTCCCAACGCGGTGAACTCTCCCAGATACGGGAGAAACAGCCAAGATACTATGGTGGGTTTATGTTTTGTAATTCTGTGCTTATATTAACATTAGTAACTGCAACTATTAATATAAAAAAGGAGACAGTATTGTTCAGGAACTCGTCTATACTACGATCTCATTTTGAAAGCGATTTTTCTTTCTTAACTTCCAATTGTTTGTCTTTGCTTATAACAGAGTTTAAGCGCACGCTAAAAGTATCTCTTAAGCAGAGACAGGCAGCGCTGACACGGCCGAGTGCTCAGCTCTTCCCTAGACGCCAATTAAAACTATCTATTTCGGTCTCGGAAATTTTTATTGCAAAATATTGCGACTTGTTCATTCCGTTTTGCGCTGGAAGTGGCCACTTTCTTAGAATATAAAAGTGCATTCCATATCAATATATGTTTAGTTCTACGTTTATCTTTCCAAATACAGTGATTCCTGATGCAGTATGGAATATTATGAAAATGCCGTTTCAAGTACAACAACTATTTCAGGCTGAGTATTCCTCCTACGAGGAAAATATTATTATGATCATACCAAGCTTGAGTGCCGCTTGCTTTAAATTTGGCTCTGTAATAAAACTCTTTTTAAAAAAAAAACCCGTAATGAACGGATTTAGTTATAGTTGCTAGTTTATATAGATATTTGTTAATATTCAAGATCGGAGCGAAATTAGAGGATGATCGCGACTCTTCGAAATTAGGGCTCAGTTAAATTAAAATGTTTAGTGGATAAAACATTAATTTCGCTCGCTATTCTATATTAAAGCGTTTTAAATTTTATAGTCCCCCAAGAGGAACGAGAGCCGTCCTTGCTGGAAAACATTGCTGAATAACGAACCATTTAAACATTCACTAACGAAACAGATTTATTATCGTGTTATGTAGAATAATTCTTCTAGTGGCCGTGCTAGGTATCTATATATATGATAGTAAACCATGGCGTCGATTATTTGAAATTAATTCGAAATTTAAAATGGAATAAAACCTATATACCTCGCTAGTCATAGACTTGACATACACTTCCATATGTGACAGATGACAATTGACACGTCAATTTCTAGAACGATCGTTTGTTGAGATTACCGCGCCAAATAATAATTTAACATTGAACCAATATTAAACTAAGCAATTATATAAAAATTTAATGTTATAAATTACAGTGATATAAGTTTGTAATCATTTAAAAATATTAATTTTATCAATAGTAAGTGGCAGCCATAACCACTGCGAGATACTCGTATCTTAATGGTTTTAAAAGTCTATTATGAAGAGAGAGGTATCGGGTTCGATAAGGTCCCCGGTCCGTAAAGTTATAATTTAACTTATAATTCATTCAGTCTCTGGAAGGGCTTGATAGTGGCCGGGTGAGTAGCTCAATACTTTCGCACCCGCAGCAGAGCCATGCTGAAGCATATGCTGACGCATTAATTGGTCCGGCTTGTCCAAAGTGACACCACGTACTCACAGAATAGTCAGCGTGAAACGGTACTTGTACTGTGTTTCGCAGAGTGAGTGAGGATATCGAAGGCCTTTAAAAGTGCCGCTTAGGTGGCCGGCAAAAAAAGCCGGCAACACAACCAATGCGCGGACTGATGCGCTTGTACTTGGGCAGCGGTGTTCTCTTACTGTATAGGAGACCCACCAGCTCCGTTTACCACTATAGAATATAAAAAAACAAGAAATCGTGTATAACAAAAAATTGGCTCGAAATCGCATTGGAAGTTGAATTTGAGGGAGCAGTTGCTGAGGTTCTTAGTACGAATTAGTGCTTCGCTACGGAAATTACCTATTAGGCTATCTGCACTAATGGCTGTCGGGGTTCGGGAAATAAAATAAACGCTACGCAAATGAGGAAATGACTTCACATCGATTGTTCGAAGGAGCGATCTCCTAATCATAAAAACACGAATACTTTCTACAAATGCTAAGCGACAAAAAAGCTGTTTTATTTAATATGATCTCCTGCAGTGAAACTTTACATTTCGTGATGAGTATTCAGGTGCAAACATGACACACGACAGTTAACTTGATGTATGCGAAGATCCTTTGACGACATTAGCAGAAGTCAAAAACAGTTTTATGTAAGTTTGAATGGCGCATACACAAGAATTCCTCGCACACACGGAACTTTAATTGGGAGACTTTTGTTGTTAACATACATATTTGTGTACGGTATGTTTCTACTCAGTCAGAGACGGAGCGGCTGACTCGATTGTATCTAGGGTTGAATTAAGTTTGCCATACATATTTCTACTAGCTTCTTTATCACATAATGTGTGAGGTTATTGCGTTTTAAATAAAAGCCGTTTAGAAGTGGAATTTCTGGTAGTTTTTTTATCGAGTGTTAACTATATCATTTATATTAAATACTAGGTGAATGTCAAAAACAATTTTGAGAGCCTCGTAGCTAAGTGGTGTAGTAGGGCATCATGAAGTGTGGGGTATCGAGTTCCAGTCCATAAAAAAATTATAATATATTCGGCCGGGTATTTGTATTAACACTGTCCTACCTGTAGAGTCGTCCAAAATGATACCACGGGCTCATAGAATATCAGCGTGAAATAGTATTTGTACTATTTCACTGAGTGTGTGATATCGTAAGCCATTCAAATTATGCCGCCACAGTGGCGTAAATAGCTGGCAACACAGCAAGCGTAGATAGATCCGCGGTTGGTGATGGGCAGCGGTGTTCTCTTATCATATAGAAGACCCACCTGTACCTATTAAGCACAATCGTGGCGTGCGTATTAAAATAGAAGAGCTACACCACTGCCGCTATATTCTGTTTGATAAAAAGCAGGTGCCACAATGAAATTCATGACTCAGACAAAGGATCATCATCAACACATTATGAAAAGTGCTCAAAGACTTATGCATCATCGTCAATATCTCAATGTGGCGTCCTTCGGATACTTTCAACCGCATCTGACACATATTTACATACTTTATTATAAAATGGGCAACGGGGTAGCTTTCCCTCATAGATATCGCCGCCACTTACAGTCAACTACTAAGCGATCCGACCATCTAACAAGGAGGTAGAATACAAAATTTTGTTCGTATTTATTTATAGCATAAGGGACAACGGAGCAAGTGGGTCTTTTTTATGGTAAGAGAATACCGCCACCCATCACCAACCGCGCCACACTCGGCTCAATGGTAGTATTGCCGGCTTTTACGCCGTTTAAGCGGAATTTTTAAGGGTCTACGATAAATACCGAGATTTTGAAATGTATATTGCTTTTGGTTTGTGTAACTGAAAATAGAACACCAAATTTTAATACATCAATACCGTTTTATCTTTCAGTAGTAAGCTGCTATTTTTAACATAAAAATCATGAGGGTTTTTGATAATTCTACGTAAGAGAAGTGATTTTAATACAGTTTTACATGTTAATAAAAACACATGGCATTTATCATCGTCATCATCATTTCAGCCGTAAGACGTCCACTGTTGGACATAGGGCCTCCCCCTTGGGCCTCCATGAATAGCTGTCGGAGGCGACCTGCATCCACGTTTTCCGGCGACCTTTGTGTGGTTGACTGTCCACCTTGTTGTCCGAATTAGCAAACTGAAGTGGCAATGGGCAAAAAGTAATGGCCGAAAAGTATTAGAGTGGAGACCACGGACTGGCAAGCGCAGCGTGGGACGTCCACCCGCACGGCATTAAAATATTATATATGACCCACATGAGTTTCATGGCTGGCCATCTCAGTTCTGGCGTGGTTGTGAATAGTCTGTTACTTTTAGAGTGTAAAAATTTAAATTTTAAAAAAGTGACAATATTGTCATATTTAAAAGGCTTTTCAATCATATAAATCAATAAATAGTAAAAAATAATATACAATCATATGTATATTATATATATGTGATATTATATATATATTTTTTATATTATATATGTGATATATATATATATCATATATATTGTATTTTATAAAGCGCATTTGCATATAGATTTCTTATTATGTGTTAAGATATGTACGTAAATTAATTGAATTAAAAAAAAATAAAAGATTTAACATTTAGATGAACTCAATATTGGCGTTATAAGAGAAGAACGATGAATATGATCGGAGAGGTGTACGCGGCGTCCGCAGACATGCAAGTTTAAGGATAAGAAATCAAGCAAAAAGGTTACACCCTACTTTTATTAAGCCTTCAAGAATATCACAAATTGCTTTTGGTGGAAATCGGCTGTGTTTATGAAGTTACCTTTTCTGAAAATTCATGCGATCAATCTTCGACTCGGCTATTTCACGGGTTCAATATTGAAATTGTACCTTTTAAGTCAGGTAAACTTCGTATTACATTCGGATACAAATTTTTATTAGAATTTTTTTATTTTAACATCGTGATACGTCCTTTGTTTATTGTGATGATTATTAATTAATAAAATTGCAAGTCTTGCAGCTAAGTAGTCATAATCCTACGACGGAACAAAAAATATCTGATTCGACCCAGGGCCGAATAAAGATAACATTTCTTTGATTAGTTATATTATTATTTTTGACTTTAAATTCAAAACGAATGGTTGTCTCATTAATAGTCAGTTAATTGATAATATAATATTCATTATTGCAAAATAAAAACTCATTAAAAAGGTACGTTAATATTTGTTCGCGTAGAAAATAAGTTTTTATTGAATTGTTTAATGTTTGAAAAAGCGCGGCACTCTATACTAACTAGATTTGAATAAAAAATATGGAACAGATATTCGATGGAGTTTTTTGTTAGTAACGAAAACGGCAGGAATTTATTTTTGTATTTGTGATTTTGGCGAACGACTTTATATTGAATTTCTTTAATAACTCATTAAATGGTAATCGAAGTATAAGAACTTAACTCTTAAAATACAAACCTAACAAAACGAAAAACAAATAATGGAACATGTTATGGCAATCTGTTTTTTATTGTGTAGCGGGTAACGGTGCTGGCGGATCTTCCCTGTGGTGAGAGATCACCGCTGACCATCGCACTATAATCCGTGATTTGGTTGTGTTGCCGTCTTGTGAGGATAGCTCCAGTCACTAGTTTTGAATTATTTTATTTTTTATGGCTGTTTTTAACCAATGGAGACACATAGTCCGTTCCGTTACCTTATGTTTACCACGATTCTCCGATGAGAGAGATTGTTTTATTTATGTTGTACTTCTATTGGTAAGTTTTATATACAAGTAGTTTCTCGTTGGTATTCTGTGAGCCCGTGGTATCACTTTGGCCGGTTGAATTAATGCGCATTCATATATTTAATACAACCCTTCGTGAAAAAAACGAGTTACTTGATACATATATATGAACCAAACTTACACAGGTATATAATATGAATATGTATGTTATTTCAATTATATAAATAAATTAAAAGACGGTCAGGTTAAGCGGATTAGTGTGCAAACCGTTCATTATGAATTGGCAAAAACAAAATAAGCTATATTGATATATATTATTAAGATCGTCTATTAGTCGATGACCAGATTGTTTCCATTCGAGCATGACCCTGGCGTTGCGTTGAGATCGAATCAGAAAGGGTCTGATGGTCAACAATTTGTGCCGCTTTATATGTTACTCATCGTAATGAATTCGATGTAGAGGAAGAAGAATACTCGGGATCTCCCGTCCTAAGGTGCGAGCGATACTCCATATGATGCTGAATTTGCGATTTAGATAAAAATGGTATATATCATAGAATATACTTAGGTATTTGTATACATAAAACCATCAAAATATTAGTGGAAATAAAGTTAATCTCGATTAGACACGTCAGCTTATCAATGTTTTTTAGTTTTAGAGCATTCTTAGGTGGGTACCTACAAGTTTTTTTTCGAAAATATAATATTATACGTTGCGAATGGATAAAGTTGGTATAAACGGATGAGGCACGTGCGAACTAACATTGATAGTAAAATTTTATGCTTCAATTTCATATGAAATCTGGTCGTGAATATTTTTGTTAGAGGATTTTTGTTTTTAGTGTGACGCAATCGCTTCCACGCTTTCGCACCTAGTACTCAATACTATTTTTTCAATTCTATAGCGGACAACGGAGCAGGTATACAGATAAGAGATAAGAGTATAGGCAGATAAGAGAAAATCGCCGCCCATGAACAACTGCGCGACCGTTTGCGCATTGGTTATGTTGCCGGCTTTATATTACGATATCCTCACTCACTCAGCGAAACACAGTACATGTATCGATTTCATTGAGTATTCTGTGACTATAAAACTAATATTCTCTTTCCTTCGAGACGAAATGTACGTGAATTGTTGAGTAAAGTATGGGCACCGCGTAAGTTCGTGACAAAGTTATTCACTATCTACGTTGCACCATCTCCGAGCCGATGCAACACCCCAGTGTTCGAGTAATTGAGTAGCAAACAAGTTTGCGGTTACGGGCTGAAACGTGCACGTACTTAATTCCTATATTTTGCCTGAGGTTTCCATATATATATCTTCGTATATATGATGTTAGCATGGTTGGAATTTCATTAACGATTTTTTTTCGGCGAGTCTTTTTTATCGTAGGAGATCATCGCCTCTCATTAACAACTGCGCCATAATACGCTAAGGTTGTGTTCCCGGCTTTTACACTGCTTTAAGCGGTATAATTAAAAAAAGAGCCTCCAATATCCTTATTCACTTAGAGAAAAACAGTATAAGAACTGCTTTACTGATATTCTGTATGCCCGTGGTATTACTACGGACGAGCCAGCCGAAATAGTGCGTTAGCATGGCACTCCCATGGTACAGACATTCATAGACAGAATAACTTATAAATTTATATTCGGACCGACGATCGAAGGCAATATCTCTCGCTTCGTTATAGGCTTATAAAACCATTATCTACTTAGAGGCCATTGCTTAGAATCACACATATCAAAATCTAAAATCTAGTGCTGTCTGTCAACTGTCAGTCTATCACCTTTATACCGTCTCTTTAGCGAAAATCGGTTATATAAACCTCTTTTATATTGATTTTATTACACGTATATCATTCAATGCGAATGCTATTATTTAAAGTATAAAAGTGGGTACCTCGTTGCTTTTGCATGAGCTATATCGTTCCCTATTACAATGAGATAATTTCAAATTCAGAAAAGATTCAGAGCTCACCTTTCAGTATTCATTCATTCAGTTACAGAGGTCAAAGCCAACGCCACTGGCGGATGTCCTGTCCATTGGGCATCTCGTCATGATTGGCATATCGACGGCCAGAAATTGTATAAGTGCGTCAAAGGTTTACAATACCCCATTTGACATATATTTGTTAGAATATGAATATCAAAGATACACATAATTTACAACTTTTGACGTCAATAACATTTGTCATATACAACACTTTTTTATCTATACATCCGAACAAACAATTTTTATTAATACTTAAAGTCAATTTGTACCTTAACACCATACTATAAAGTTCTAAGTGGATAAGGTTTTGGGAAGGCAAACCAATTAGTTTTTAATTGCGTTATTTTATAATATTTATATTGCAAGACAATGTTTTTCAAGTAATATATGTAACCAATGCTGCCGACGCTATTTTAAAAACCAAACAAAAGGCTCTGTCGCATTAATAAATTATATTTTTATTTGATAAGCCCCGAAGCGGCCGTAATACACGCAACATATAACTGAAATAGTATCGCCCGTGTTTGAGATATTTAATTAATTTGGTTTTATTATTAAACTAGCGACCCGGCAGACATCCTCCTGCGTGGTACACAACCTTCCGGGTCCAATGATGACCCCTTTAAAATCCCTAGAGACCCGTCAAACCTAAAAAACGGCTAATCTAAAAATATTACCTACATTCACCCTTGGGAGAGCCATGCTGAAGCATATGTTGACGCACTAATTGGCTTGGCTCAGCCGAAGTGTTACCACGGGCTCACAGAATACTTAGCGTGAAAAGGTACTTGTGCTGTGTTTCGCAGAGTGAGGATATCGGAGACTCTTAAAATTGCCACTTTAGTGGCGTAAAAAATCAGGCAACACAACTACTGCACGGACTGTAGTGCGATTGTTCATGCGTGGCTGAATAAGAAAACCCTCTTTACTAATATTTGAACTTTATCGTATGGTATTAACGTTCAGATTAACTTTTAAGCATTATTACGAATCTTATGGGAGTAGATATAGAAAATTATTTTAGATGTTGTCAGGCGAATATTTAATTTTTTATTTACGTCATTACTATCTTCGCACTTTGAGGAATATTCTAAAAAAAAATAGCGCCAGCGGTTTATATACTTACGAGATTTGCGTTTAGCAATATATGAGCTGTATTTTGAGCTGATTTTAGACAGTGGTAAATGATGCAAACGGGTCCCTTGATTCTAAAGTGATATATACTAATGCATTTATTGATTTTAAAAGCAAAATACAACATAAATACAAAAAAAAAATAATAATAATGCTAAATCTGTTAAGCAATAAAAGATCTGAAAGTAATAACAACGGAAGTAATTACACTGCACTGGAATATTACGAGCCTCTCTGGCCTTCCATTGTGTGACGAAACTACGTAACTAGATGGTTTTGTTCAATGTTATTTGCTGAAAGGGATGCGCACCGATTCTGCGTTTGTCCCGCTGCGGTGTGCGTTTCTTTAAATTTAACCCGACTATATAACGTAATCCTATAATGGCTATTTGCAGGTAATAGACATGTGGTTAAAGATCATGTAGTTAGTGAACTATTATTAAGTGCGTAATACTAGCTAAGCTAAAGCATTTCATGCACTTAATTTATTTAGTAAAGAAACACGTTACACCTAGCGAATTTAATGTAATCAATCCGCGCTGCTAATCTGTTTTCCTTAAAGTGAGAAAAGATAGATAGAAGTGAGAATAGTGAGGAAAAGAAGGAAGAGATAAAATGAGGTAAAATAGAGAGAGAGAAGGAATAAAGTAAAGGCAGCATTTAAATATTACGTAACTCACTTTGCGAGGAAGTGGTGCCGTAAACCTGTACGATGAGTTACAGGCTTGGGAAATAGGGGTCTATTGCAATGGATTACGTAGTATTATTATTTTTTCTTAATAAGATAATTGGGAATTTCTCAACTTTTAGGTTTAAATAATCACTTGAGTGTAACGTAACGTTTAAGGGGGAAAGGGCGGTACATCAGTTACGGTGGGTTACTTGCGATGGATAGGATAAAAAAAATTCAAAAAATACGTTATTGGTCGATTATATGTATGTGTATGGTCGATTGCTCCAAAAGTATACGTGAAAGTGAATATAATAAAGACTCGCCAAATTAAAATATCAAATCAGTCAATATTGTACAGCCTTTTCCACTTATTTATGTATGAAACACTGCAATGAATTCTCAATTTAAAGCCACTTAAATAAACAATGCGAAGGATTACTATTAAATGCGAATACAATTTATTTTTTGGAAACGCGTATTATTTAACAGTTTATTAACACTTTTCGACAATATATACAGCATTTTTATCCACTTTATAAATATTTATTGAATAATCAACTTTTTTAAAGTAAATTGATATGAGTTTAATGCACTAGTGCGAAAGTAAAAAAAATTTCAAGTGAATCTTACTAAAACAAAGAGAAAAAAAATATTAGGTATTTAATTATTATTAGCATTTATATATGTTCCACACACCGTGCATGACACCGTGCACCTGACATGCGGACCTCCGGCCTCCGCAGGCCACTACTTGGGGAATCACTGTACAAGAGGACTTGCCAAATTGGTATCATCTACATATATTTTATATACACACATATACACCCTTTTTGTTGCGTAATTTTTTGCATATTTTACAATTTGCATTATTTTTTTTATTTTCACAAATGATTTCAAACCTTTTTGAGAAATTGTAATTTAATTTTAACTTTTGAAATAATTTCTAGCCTTATGTCAGCATCAAGCGATTCAAGAATTTTTTAAATCCGTCAAGTTGCTTCGGCACGTTGTCAATAGTTATTACGCATCGTTTGTATGGGAGTATAGAAAAGTGCAGTTGTTTTAGACTTTTTCTGTTAAATTTTTATTATGTTTCCAATGCTTGAGTCGCTTTTATTATAATGGATTATATTATAAGCAAGCACTATAAAAAGCCAAGAAACTATGAAATCATACTATCGTGTTCCTTTCGGAGTAATAAGAACCGTTGGGGCCACAAACGAGATGCGTTTGATTAGGATCACGCAGAAAGCCAGAAAAAGATTGCTTTTGTTTATTGCGCTACTTTGGGTACTTCACCAAAAGGTGGGTACTCAAGATACCATTATATATACTTTTAAAGATTATATATTAATTTTAATGGTATATGTCAAGATTTAGAAACAATGGCAGCATAATGAGGAATAGCTAGTTGCATGTTTCCCATTGCTAATATTTACCAACATTAGGGAATCCAGAGAAAAGCTTGATAAATTAAGCAAACCTCTCGATCCCCAATTACTTCGTTCATAATTGGAGACTGTAATTAAATCTGTTGCCTCGGCGGAAAATCAGAGTTAGATAGTAGTCGCTGTGTGACATATAGAGATATTTTCAATATCGTGACTTTGGCTAAACAAATCATGTTTGTCATGTCTTTGTATAAATGTCAAAAGAGTACTCGGTTTTCTATGGCATAACAAGGCACCGTCCATGGACAAGCGCGCTTCAATCCGCGCTTTAGTTGTGTTGCCGGTATTTTAGGCTACATTAAGCCGTATTACTTCATGATTCTTCGTTATCCTCACTCACTCAGCGAAACATAGTACGAGTACTGTTTCGCGCTGGGTCAAAGAGCCCGTGATAACACTTTGGACGAGCCGGCCCAATCAGCATGGCTCTACCACGGGTTAGACAGTGTTAAAACACTCGCTCCCGGTCACTGTCGAGCTTTTCCGAAGACCGAATAAATTATTAACTTTATGTCATTGTATATGCGAAGCTGGTTAAAAAGCGCTTCACTTGTGGTGGGAGAAGGGGAACATTATGAACATCTGATTGTTTGTTGTGTTCTATTTCTGTAGTCGCGTGAAAAAAGTGTTTTCTATATCACTTTCAAAATGATTATATCAAAGGATGTCTGAGAAAAGTGTGCATTCAAGTTACGAAAGCGAGCGTCTGTTGCTGCCCATAATGAGACGACCTTGTCTAGTGGCTCTTCTCGGTGCGGAGTTTCATTAAGGGACTCGTTTTGTAAGGGATCGTGGAGGCAGCTCGTGTAATGACAGTTTCGTGTACGCTTAAAGAAGCTGTACCGGGAACTTCTAGACTGGGATCTGGCCGTGATCATGAACATTCTCAAACAATATTTCGGACGAACCGGCTCTCCCACGGAGCAGTCAGTGTTATGACAATTGCTATCTGATGACGCAAAACAAAATGTAAAGGTTTAAAACATGTTTTAACCAGGTTTTAAACCCGATTGCTTATAAGATCGCGAAATCACGCGGGTCTTATGAATAAGTGGCTTTAATCAGTTAAGCAATAAGGACACTCTAAAACCGACGCTCCACGAGTTGTACATACATACGTAGGCATACAGCCGAGCGCTACCCTTTTTAAACTTAGCTTCGTAATTTCCTAATTGCTTTTTTTATTATAGCGGACATCGGTGCAGGTGGTTCTCTTGTATGATAAGAGAACACAGCCGCTCGTGAACAACCGCGCCACAGGTCACGCATTAGTTGTGTTGCCGGATTTTTACGCCGCATAAGCGGCACTTTTTTAAGGGCCTCCGATATTTTCACTCACTGCGAAACAAGTAACGTTGTACGCTGAGTATTCCGTGAGGCTCTGGTATCATTTCGGACGAGCCCGTCCAACTAGTACTTCAGCATGGCTCTTCCACGGATAAATTGTTTATTGTAGTTTTCTTTTATATATAGTATACATATTATATTATTTTATTCTATTATATATACATAATATATATCTTAATATATATATATCTCCTGTCACGATGTTTATCCGCGATGGACTCCTAAACCGCTTAACAGATTTTGTTCAAATTTGCACGCAGTATGCAGTTTGGTCCTAGTAGTAGTATGTCTTAGTAGTTTTTAAAGAAATAATATGATCATCTTAATAATCACGTTCATTATTTCGTACGCGTTATTCCACTGATCGGTGAAAAGCAGGCTCCTTACTCATCTAAAAAATTCATCGCTCTCTGGACATTATATCCCCGAGCGATTGCTAAAAAACACTACTTGGGATGCCTCCTCAGTGTGTATTTTTTGTTCAAAGGATTAACTCGACAAGTTATCCAAATCGATCAAATCCACGTCCCCTCCGTTGGAAGGTGTTGTAAAAGAAATATTTGTGTGACAGGGTTAACACGTATTGAAGGTGTCTTACATGTTTGTTCGATAGGCCGAAAGAAGCTTCTCAGGTTTCAATTATATCTATTATAAAATGATTGACCTCGTAGCTAAGCGGGTTTCATAAGTCTAACACGAAGCAAGAGATACCGGGCTCGAGTCCTGGTCCGGACAATTATAATCTAATTTATAATTTCTTCGGTCTCTGGAAGGGCTTGACGGCCCGGGTAGCCGGGCGAGTCTAATAACTGTCGCACCCTTGAGAGAGCCATGCTGAAGCATATGCTGACGCACTGGTTGGGCCGGCTCGTCCGAAGTGATACTATAGGCTCGCAAAATACTCAGAAGGAAACCGTAGCTGTATTTGAAACGGTACTTCTACTGTGTTCCTTTGAGTTAGTGAAGATATCAGAGACTCTTAAAAATGCCGCTTTAGCGGCGTATAGACCAAAAACACTTTGTTTGTCAACAGTATTTGGTTGTCTATGGGCGGTGGTGTTCTCTTTCCAAATAAGAGTCCCACCTGCTCTGTTATCCGCTATACCATAAAGAAAATAAAAAAAGATAAATGATAATATTATTGGGTAGAATAGCAAATGTGAACCCTGAAGGCTCCCACTTAATCGAACAGGCTCAAGAGGGTGCCGGTACCTAGAGCCGGTGCACCTTGAACGCCTTCTCTACCCAACAGAGACTGATTACAGAGAGGAGTTGAATTGTTTACTGCACTCGTAGAGTACCGAGCCCACATATCCCCTCGCAAGAGGGGAATGTTTAAATTTCCTTTCCATAAATTGCCTGCACTTGCTTGGACGTTAACGAACGGTAATTTAGGACAACTTTGAAGTCTATCTTTCCATCAGACTATATTAAACTCATTTTCTGAAGACACGGTATTTTCTCTTCATAATTAGTGCGGATAAATAACAAAGAAACTACCTATTATACAAATTCAAATATATCACATTCAATATACCTGAATGTATTGAGGTGTTCTATAAGTAGGTTCGTGAATGTACATATTATCCAATCAATCCTAACAGATAGGTACAACTCGGCCCCGATTCGTTGCTTTGCGGTTGCCGCTTTTTGATCTGTTTAAAGTACTGTCATGTTATCGCAACTCGCTTCCGGCAATGAATTCACGCGCATTAAAACCCAACTTAACATACAACAATAAACTCTATTATTCATAATATTTTGGCCTTTGGAACCCGAAAGAGCGTGTTGTTAATAAGTCTTTATTGGAGGGAATAGGTGTATGAAAGAGTGCTTACTTCTTAATATGTAATATGTGAAAAGTTTGTGGCGGCTTCGAATCTCGAGCGCTTCATACTTTATTGTTTATGCTTACAATTGTTGAAATATGATCTGGACAATTATAAAATTATAATTTAATTTATAATTTATTCGGTCTCTGGAAGGGCATGACAGTAGCCCGGCGAGTGTCTAAATATTGTCACACCCGTGGGAGTGAATCATTTGCGGACGCACTATTGGGCCGGCTCATCCGAAGAGATACCAAGGGCTCACAGAATACCGAGCGTGAAACGGTACTCTTGTACTGTATGTCGCAGAGTGAGTGGCGATTTCGGAAGTCCTTAAAAGTGCGCTTTAAAATCCGCAACGAATGCGCGGGCTTTGACGCGGTTGCTCATGGGCGCCGTTGTTCGGACCGAGGAGCCAACCCGATACCCATAGCTTTGTGGTTGGCTTACTTATGTTAGATAACAATGGTATGAAATTTTCAAAGGCTATACATATATTGTGTAAAATTTTATTGTTAATCTATTTACTCTATAATTATTTGAATGTCTTTGATAAAGAGCCCGGTAAACGACATATAAAATGGATTAAGCCGCGACTAGCGCAAGGGCGTCTTCTGCGAGACACGAACCTCGGCGTGGGCCGTCGCGGGAATGTTAGCCGCTTGGGCGTTGTACTGAACACTTACTTTTATAATGATTATTACAGATGATTTAAATTAAATCGATAGTAATGATATATATTGATGATAAGTGTTAGGTACATCTTAAATAAATTCATATTTTTTATAGCTGCGCTTCTCTTGTTCATATAATCTTTTGATTTTATTTCCCACTATAGATGCATATCACAATAATGAGATGAAATGCAAGGTAAATTCTTTGTCCGTAAGTACATTAATGTTCATGCTGTCGTCACCAGGTAAAGCGACCTCCACGATGCTAACAGAACTTTTTTTTTGGAAAGGCTATAAGCTGCCATCTATACAGCCATCACAGCTTCACTCGGACACTTTTGCCGTACAAATAGCGCGGGCGTCCGTCTCGAATGAGATGCGGAGCAAGAATGCTAACAGAACAACGAAGTCCTCGCTTGACAAGCCCCGCCGTTCACGTTCAAATGTGTTTGTCTAACACGTAGATTTGTTGTACATGATAGATCGTTTATGTGGCTCTTTACAGTGTGTACTCAGAAAATTAACTTAACGTACGACATTTTTTATGTGCAGTAAACGGATATGTTCATTTAAATTACAAAGAAAACTAGTTTATCAATCGATATATTTATGGACCCAGGATTTTTATGCACTCGTCAACAAAAAGTGATATACTAAGAGTAGAGAAAACGGAAAAGTCACCAGCAATGAAACCCTACATTCTGTATATAACCTAAAATAGAGTTTGTAGAGATAGAAATGTTTTATTAGATATTAATTGGCTTAGATATTAATATATCAAAACCAGAGGGCAATGCAATTCAATGGAATAAAGATAATAAAGACGAATAATAAGAATAGCACTCTTCTCACAGTTCTTGAGGTGATGACCAACCTGGAGTCCATTTATGAACGGAAATCTGATATGACTTAAATGATGATAATGAGCATTTCTATCAGTATAAAATGTTAACTGGAGACAGCATAGCCAAAGTAGAAAGTTATTACAAGCAACTTAAAGAAACAACAAAAATGGAGTATCTCCCAAGTAGAGATCTGTTCTCCAAATGTGAATGTTACTTTATCAGAAAAATCAAACTGTAAAATTATGCTGACTGCTTGTTTGCTAAATGAGTAGGTTAGTTTGAATGCTGAAGTAGATAATGAAACTGCTTTATTAGTGTCAAAACAGAGAAAATGCTATTCAGACATAAAATTGAATAAATGATCTCAATGGTGGTGTAGCTAGTGGTGCCTCCACTAATATGTGTTATCAATTTCAAAAGTTTATTGAATTGTGTGAGTGATGAAGCTGTAGAAGTAATTGGTCAAGGAAACATTGATTGAGAAGAGCATCAATAGACAGTGGGAGACTTAGAAAGAAAACTTTACTTAGAAAGTACTTTATCTTCCACATAGAAATTCCACATATTTGAAAGGAAACCTGTTCTCTGAAAGAGTAGTTATAAGAAATTGTTACACCATCATGAGGTACATACAG
>DWCF01003906.1:0-18127 GCA_018230265.1 Delias oraia
TTAAATCATCCCCTCGTTTGAATTAATTAAATGTTAAACACGAAAAATATTTCATCGTAACTTAGTTTTGCCTACAAACTTCATGGTGACGATTGATAAATGTCGATTGTCAAATGATTACAAGTAAAAGTATTATTTTACGTTAACAAAATCCATTTTCACAAAGGAATTATATGTTTGAATTAGAATAATGGTATATAAAATATTATTAATATTTTTAAATATTATACACGTAAAAAAATCACTTTTTTCTGTAAACAGTTATGACATAAGTACGGAATGTATTTTGGCGCAATAGAAACAAGGAATACGATAATTTCTTTTTTTTATGACATAGCGGATAATGGAATATGTAGATCTCCTATATAATAGGATAGTACTGCCCTTCATGAACAACCACGCCGTAGTCTCCATATTGGTTGTGGTGCCGGCTTTTTACTCCGCTTGAACGGCATTTTAAGTTCCACAGATATCCTCACTCACTCAGCGCATTTACTAACATTATTCCTTAAAACCTATATATTTCTTAAGTATAAAAGTTTTCAGCAATATGAAAATTAATTATTATAATTCATTTTAACTCCCTTTAAACCGTTTTACTTTGGTAGCATCAATACAGGCTCCAAAAGGCTCTTATCAAAAGCTGTAAAAATATTTAAAAATACGTGATTGTCTATACCATACATTACGTCAGTGATAAACGTCTATTTGTCTATAAACTTTGTACTTGTGTAACAACTAACTTAGAACAATGTTTGACAACAAAGAGATAAAGATAGCTCACGTCCCGAATATTACAAACTTTCCTAAATACGACAAATTATGAAGTTATTGGTAAAATTCAAGTGCCCTGACCTTTGTACACATAGTCCACATATATTGAACCCCTATCTTTGTAATAATACTCAGCCCAATTTAGTATTATATGTAAATAAGATATGTTTTATATGGATATTGTAAATTAAGTATATTTTTCTTTCCCAACAAACTTCGTGGCTTAGTTAAACAAAACAAGGGCTTTAGGGAAAAGATATTAAGTCTTCATACACGATATATATTGTAATATTTATTCGAAATCAATTAAAATGTCATTAATTTTACAAATCTGAAGATTTTACATGGCAAGATGAAAGTTACTGAATTTTCGAAAAGTGTCTATATTACTATGGTATTTCGTGTTTTCTTAATAGTTGTGGCAGCCTTGTAGGTTAGTGGTTTCATAGGTCAACCATGAAATCAGAATTATAGAGCTCGAATCCCTGTCCGGACAATTATAACTTATAATTTAATTTATTATTTATTCGATCTCTGGAAGGGCTTGACAGTAACCGAGATACTCGCTCATGTGGGAGAGGCATGCTGAAGCAAATGTCGACGCACAAATTGGGACGGCTCTTCCAAAGTGATACCACAGGATCACAGAATAAGAAGTAGTAAGAATAAGTAAGAAGCAGAATACTCAGAGTGAAAGAGTACTTGTAATGTGTTTGGCAGAGTTAGTGAGGATATCTGAGGCCCTTAAAAGTGCCACGTAAGAAGTCGACAACACAACCAATGCGCGGACTGCGGCGCGGATGTCCATGGTCGGCGATATTCTTTTACCATATAGCAGACCCACCTGCTCCGTTGCCCTATACTATAAAAAGCCTGTATAATGTATGTAAAACACACTGTTATCCCTTACCGCAGATGAAGGGTTCTCATTACCAACTCACGCAAGTTAAGTAATTTCTTTGTGGAAAAGGTCTAATGAGGCAGAACGCGAGTTTCCATTTTGTGAATATGTATTTTCTATGAAATCTTGAGATTTTAATCATCACCAAACAATTGAAACATACGAAGTAACTTCGATACGCAACCATTGTTTGCAAATGAAAATGAGACTTTACTGTATATATTTAAAACCGATCGAATTTCACATTACCTACATTTATAAAATAACGAACTGAATCATGGTCGCTTACGGTGGGTCTAATGGAGAAGCTCAGAGTCACTCAGCGTGCTATGAAGAGGGCAATGCTCCGAGTCTCGCTGCGAGATAAAATCAGAAATGAGGTTACCCTCAGCCGAACCAAAGTAACCGACATTGCCCGCCGTATTAGTAAGTTGAAGTGGCAATGAGCTGGCCACATCACTTGACGAACCGACAACCGATGGGGAAGAAAGGTTCTCGAGTGACGACCGCGTACCGGAAAACGCAGATTGGGACGTCCCGCCACGCGATGGAAAGATGGAAAGACGATCTCATAAAGGTCGCGGGCAACCGCTGGACCCAGATTACTCAAGATCGTAACAGGTGGGCGTCTTTGGGGGAAGCATGTCCAGCAGTGGACTTGATAGGCTGATGATGATGATAAAATATAAGAATGTATGCAAAGAAATTAATATTTCTTAATTTTGCAATTAATAAACGTTATCATTGCATTGAAATAGAGGCTTTGAATATATTTTATTTTGCTTCTATAGAGCTTCTATAGTCGTACTAAAAATTATATTTCACAATTATTATCAACCTTAGAAGAGCCATGCTATAGCATATACTGATGCACAAATTAGGTCGGCTCATCCAGAGTGATACCACGGCCTCACAGAATACTCAGAGTGAAATTAAGTAGTTTTAGGAAATGATACTTCTACTTCTCGCGCAGTGAGTGAGGATATCGGTGGCCCTTAAAATGCTGTTAAGCGGCGTAAAAAGCCAGCAACAGAATGAATGCGCGGACTGTGGCGCGGTTATTCATGGGCGACGGTGTTCTCTTAATTTTAGGCACAATAGCCTAGCACTAAGGATGTCCATGGGCGGCAGACTCCTCCCTGCGTTTGCCTTCCTATTTTTATAAAAAAATCGTAAATGGAAACTGGATCACGTATAACCATTGCAATTCTTCTCAACGCATAATACGTATCGGAAACTCTTAAACATTATCTCTAATAATATTTAAATATGTATAATACATAATGTATTTTATTTAACCCAAAATTCGTTAACCCTAAATACCAGAAAACCACTTAGCAAATATAATTAGGGTAAATGATGGTAAAACATTAGTTGCGGAACTTTAACAACGCACTTATCCTAAAGGCCGGCATCGCACCTGGGATGGCGGTCCGCTGGTGGTGAGCGCGGTTTCTTTCCCTTTTTATATACAATAATTATACCATTACTAACTCAAAAAAGCTGAATAAATTCATATGAAATTTGGTATGGAGGTATCTGCATTAACATAGGCTACATTTATCCGACTACAAAAATTAAGAGTGCCTCGTAGCTACCTCGTAGCACCAATAAGTAGCTTGTTTTATAAGTCTATCATGAAGCGAGAGGTATCGGGTTCGAAACCCGGTCCGAATAATTATTACTTAATTTATAATTTGTTCGTTCTCGGAAAAGGCTTAAAAGTGGCTGAGCCAGTGACTTAATACTGTGGCATCTGTGGGAGAGCCATCTGACGCACTAGTTGGGCCGATAATACCACGGGCTCACAGAATATTCAACTTTTATTACGTTTTGCTAAGTGACTGAGAATATCGAAGACGCCTTAATAATACTTCTTAAGCGGCGTAAAAAGCTGGTAACACAATCAATGCGTGGGCTGGCGCTATTGTCTATGGGCGGCGATGTTCTTACCATATAGGAGAGCCACCTGCTCCGTTATCCGCTATATCATAAAAAAATAACGGTAATATTTTGTACCAGTTATGAGGATGCATAATTGGACCCGGTAGTTTACGTACTGCCCAGTACGTAACCTACCGAGTCTATTTAAAAGGTGGTTTTTGTATTTGTGACATTGTAGAGCATAATCTGTGGATCTGCTTAACCAATCGTGAAATTTCTTTTACCAAGAAAGCTACCTTATTTATGAGTAATATAGCCTTTATCATAACCTGAAAATGAAAACGATTTTTCTAATACGGTTTTGTAATATAAATCGTTAAAAAATGATTGAACGATCATGTTCTTACGAACGCTGCCTTAAGCAATGAGAGATATGTGAATCAGTTTCTAGATTTTTAGACCTTGATAGTCCTTGATAGTGGGCTCATCTATCCAAGTAAAATGTTTTGGTATTGTATGTGAATTCTGCACATTATGGTTCTTCATTTATAAGATTTTTATTACAAATGAATTTAGTAAACCATCCATTTAGTTTTTTTTACACCACTGGTGGCAAACGAGAAAGAGGCTCACCTAGGGCAAGCTGTTCTCTGCCCATGGACACAGCCCTTACAGAGCCGCGGCTGCCTTGCCAGTTAATTTAATAACAAAAAAATGTGCAATAAAATATTTTGGATAATGTTTTAAAATAGCTGCAATTTCTAAAATATGTTTTTGTTTGAATAAATGAATTTAATATTAAAATATTTTTTTTATTATTACAGATTATGTACCTTGCCGCTCATATGTAATAAAATAGAAACTTACGTTTCGCGTTTACTCCGACAGACATCACCAGAACAGCAATCACCGATACTGCTAGAAGGTTCTGCGCCATTTTTTACCTATAATACAAACATTAAAATTTAAAAAATAATAAAGTAAAATGAGCTGATAAAATTATAAACTCGCGGGAAAGTGTATGGTGACGTATATTGGCTGTCACGTCGGATGTGATACCAAGGGCTCACGGAATACCAGTGTAAAACACTAATTACACTGTGTTTCATTGAGTGTGTTAGGATATCGGAGGTCTGTGCAAATATACCGATTAGGTGGCGTAAAAAGTCATTACAACAATCAAAGCTATTGTCGCGCAGTTGGTGAGGGGCGGCGGTTTTCTATTACCATATAAGAGACCTGCTCAGTTGTAGACTAAACCATAAAAGTCCTATATATTATATTAATATCTGATAAGTAATATCTATTTTGCTCCCTTTAAAATCATACCCCACGGATGTAGGTGTGGCAAAGTATTTTCCAATCCACGAAACACTTAATTTTTTTCTTTGCCCGCTATACAGAATAAATATCTGCCCTATTATTGCATCAGGAACTTTCAAAGAGCGAATAAATTTACAAATCATAAATATTAATATCAGGGATTGAACCTTGTAAATATTGGTGACAGTATTTCCAAAACCAGTCGAACACGTGGTTCTTCAAATATATTTTCCTTTTACTTGACCGTATAGAGCTTCACCAATAAGGAGTCAATAAAAGAATTTATTCATAATGAAATTTTTGTTAATTTCAAAGGCGACTTTTCAAGTCATTGTTCAAATGTTTGACTAATTTGTTTAGAAATTCAAACATTATCTTATACTTTAATAATTCGTTACAAATTGATTTTATTCATTTTATTATTAGCACAAAAGTCATAACTTTTAGTGTATTTAATGGTAAAACAATTTTTAAAACCCCATCTACGCAACCTTGTCGTGTCTGATGTTAAATCCCATTTTCTACCTATTATATGAAGATAAATCGATGTTTTATGAAAATTTATGATAAATTATATTTTATGAAAACGGTGGCAACCGAAGACGCTCACCGAGGTTAAGCGATCCACTGCCCATGGACAACCACTAGCCCTTGCCGTACCACGAGTGCGTTGCCGGCCTTTAAATGATATGTAGCTCTTTTTTAAGGGACTCCAAGTCGTATCGGTTTAGAAATAACTGCAGGTAGCTGATTCCACAGATTGGTGCTCACAAAATGCCTTGTTATCCAGTCCCGGGATCGAATCCGATACCTCTCGCTTCGTAGGCTTATATCACTTAGCTACGAGGCTCTCAAGCTAAAAAGTTGATTTTTTGATGGTCAAAACCCAATTGCATCGATTGATCTCCAGTTCTGTATTAATCAAAGAGAGAATATATGCTAGTCTAGCATAGCAGTCTAGCACGTGTAAGCTGATAGAATCGGATTTGCGGCTATCAACCGCCAAGTTTGCTCTTTGAATTGCGCATGTGCATTTACATAATACCCTTTCGGTTTACTTATTCTTTTCTGACAAATTTTCTGTCATCTCTATATATATAACTCTCGGATTTGAATCCCAGTCTGGCCAATAATAATTTAATCTATTCGGTCTCTGGAAGGGCTTGACAGTGGCGGAGCAAGTGTCTTAATATTGTCGCACCCGTGGGAGAACCATGGTGAATTATATGCTGACGCACTAATTGAGCCGGCTCATCCGATATGATACCATGGGTTCACAAAATACTCAGCGTGAAACAGTACTTGTATTCTCGCACGTGTTTCCTTGAGTGAATGAGTATTTCAGAGGCCCTTAAAAAATCCTGTGTTCCAGGCTTAAAATGCCTGCTACACAACCAAAGCAAGGGTTCTGGCTCGGTCATCTATGATCGGTGTTCTTTTATCATATAGGATGCCCACCTGTCTATTTTCCGCGAAACATAGAAAAGTTCCTTCTATAAACCAAAAAAAAGATCATTTAAGAACGTCTCTTAACCTAAGTCTACAAATTTCTTCTTTTTGACATTTATATGAAAATTTCTTAATAAAACTAAGTCAATGTTTGCAATTTGAAACATTTAGTGAAAATAACATCAAAATTTACTTTGTTAAAGTGAAAATTATAATAAATCTTCTAGAAGCATCATATTTGGATACAGGTTAGTCCTTAGGGACTGTTATCAAAAGTGACGTGTTATTCTAGTACTTTACAAGGCCAAAATTGTGTAGCTTACACAAAATTCCCATAAGATCGTAGCGTAATGATTTTTAAAGGCGTACCATGAAGCGAGAGGTATCGGATTCGAATCCGTTTCCGAACAATTATGGTTTATAATTTATTTGGTCTCTGGAATAGCTTTACAGTAGCCGGATAAGTGTCTTAATATTGTCGCACCCGTAGGAGAGCCATGCTGATGCATATGTTGACGCACTAATTGGCCCGAATCGTCCTAAGTATCACGGGCTCACAGAATACTCAGTGAGAACGGTAGTTACACTTGAAATGATAGTTTCGAGCATTTCGTTGAATGACTGAGGATATCGGATCCCCTTGAAAATGTCGCTTAAGCGTTGTAAAATGACGGTAATACGTGGACTATGGGACGGTTGTTCATGGGCGGCGGTGTTACTTTTCCATATAGCAGACCAGCTTCTCCGTTGTCCGCTATAGTATTTAAAAATATTGGACTGGGCAGTGGTATTCTCTTACCATATAGGAGACACACCTGCTCCGTTGTCCACTATACCATAAAAAATCCTATAAGTAATATTTTATACATTATAATTATATCAAATAAATAATATCTATTTTTCTCCCTTTAAAATCTTCCCCCACGGATGTAGTAGTGCCAAAGTATTTTCCAATCCACGAAACAATTAATTTTTTTTTATTGTGTTCAGATCCTCCTTCGACGTCTTTCACGTATCTCTTAAGCTTATGGAACAGAAAATAATAACCGTATAAAGGTTTGTATGTATACGTATTGGTATATATATGACACGTATTTCGTTATTCTAGGCGTGTTGCCGCGACCGGAAACTCTGGTTTAACGAAGTTGGTTTCCAGGTCCAATCTGATTACATATATGCACGAATCTCTCTATACCAGTACTAAATTCAGCAAATAAACTTGCTTTACAGTTTTGGTATCTGCTTTGAAAATACTCTAATTCAAATATCGGCAAATTTGTGAAATACAGACTTTCAAGACATTATTAAATGGGAATGCCTTTATATTTATGAAGTTAAGTTTCATTTCAATTCAAACACAGAAAACAAAACAAATCAAGATAAGAAAATTTAAGAGTCTCGTATCTGTGTTGTCTTATAAGCCTACGAAGCTAGAGAAATCCGGTTCTATACCCGCGTCGAATAAAAATATTTAATCTGTTCGGTGTTTGGAATGGCTGCACAGTGGCTGACAACAGAAACAAAACAGAAGTTTAGGTAATAAAAATAGATGGCAACAGATCAGCCGCTGAAAAAGTAACCCTTGTGCTGACCATGATCCTCACACACGTAGGACCGACTCGGAGAGAGAGAGTCTAACACCGTCTAAGCTGCACGAAAGCCGTGCTGCCGCATTAATAGGGCCAGTTCGTCCAAAATGGTACCACGGCTCATATAAAACCAGTGTGAAACAGTACTTATGCCGTGTTACGCTTTGTGAGTGTAAAAAACCAACAACACATCCAAAGCGCTGAATGTAGGGCTGTTGTTCATGAGCGGCTGTGATCTCATACCATAGAAGAGACCATCCAGCTCCATCGTCAGCTATAAAACAAAGCTTTTAAAACAAAATATATTTTTGTTACATCATATAATGCATTAAAAAAAATTCCTAATATTAGATATTATTATATTTTCACTTCTAAGAATTTATTTATTATTATTTTTATAGTATAGCGGACAACGGAGCAGGTGTGTCTCCTATATGGTAAGAGAACACCTCCGCCCATGAACAACCGCGCCACAATCCGCGCATTGGTTGGGCATTTTTAAAGGCCTCCAATATTCTCAGTCAGTGCGAAATCGAGTACAAGTACCATTTCAAGCAGAGTATTCTATGAGCCCGTGGCATCACTTCGGACGAGCCGGCCCAATTAGTGCGTCAGCATTGCTTCAGTGTGTAAACCTTAAGCAAATAAAGCTTTATTTAAGTATTTGTTTTCCTATTACTGCTGCGCATGGAAAAGGACACAGCAATCCGCATTTATTTAGGTTGTGTTGCCAGCTTTTTCTGTATCAAAATGAGTTTTATACAACCTGCAGCAAGATTTAGTGCTTTGTATAATCCCAAATAAGCAACGGCAGATATTATGAAACACAAAATAAGTTTTTATTAAGTTACATCCAAGATTTTATTTCTAAAATGAAAAATCTTAATATTGTTTTGATTTCATTAAATTTTAATAATTTATTGACTAACAAATGCATTTTTTATGGTATAGAGGACCTTGACTTACTATGTTAATCATAATAAAAAACCTACAATACAATCAAAAAAAGTTGAAAAAAAGTCAGAGGTGATCTTTTACCGTCACAGAACACACCTGCCCTTTTATCTGACAAAATAAATAATTTACTTACATTTTTTTTTATGACTGGATACCGGAGCAGGTATTTGGAAAGAGAACGCCGCCACCTATAAGGGACCACGCCACAGTCCGCGTTTGAACAGAGCTGACGAAAAATCGGCCAAGTGACTGTAATTTAGTTCATTTTTTTCCCACTGCAGCGTTAGTAGTAATCAAAACAAATATGGCGTCAAACAGCATATTTTTTGATTAATTTTAGTTTAAAGTGACCTTTTCGTAATAGTGTGATAGCATTTAACTATTCCTAACCTAACCTAATATAATCTAAATATATTTCAGCTTTATATCTCATTCAACAACTACGCTAAATGTCATTCAGTCAAGACATTGATCGTTACATTTAACTTGACGGGTTAACTTTAGTCATTCAACTAAATGTCATCAATGAACGCGCTAGTCATTCTATGAAATAGAGGATTCAGCCAGATAACTGCGACATTTATTAAACTACTCAACCTTTCTTCAGACATTAAACTTTTATTGTGCATTTATTTTCGCGCCAAAGTGAGGTTAAGACGGCACAATATTATGAATACTAAAACGTCGTAAAACACCCTGCTTTTGTCATAAACCGACAAATGATCCATTCATGTGAAAAGAGATAATGTTGAGCCATTCAACTGGTTTTACTCATCCCATTTTATCAAGGGAATCGCAAAGTGGTATATTGTTATGGCGTCATCATGTATTAACATTATTAATAAATAAGCGAGAGGGCCTTGTGATAAGTGATTTTATAATTCTACCATGAAGCGAGAGGTATCGGGTTCGAATCTCGGTCTGGACAATTATAATTTAATTTTCATTTTAAATTTTATCCGTGGAGACCCATGCTGAAGCATATGCGGGCGCACTAATTAGGTCGGCTAAATATAAATAAAATTTTACTACTTTAATTGAAAAATAAATATATTGAAGTTTATTTCTACACCCAGAACTTATATCTAAATATGTAAGAGTCTTATATATGTGATTATTGTTACTACAGATGATAAATGCCGTGGGATCTAAATATTAAATATTAAGAAATAACCTTCTTACTTATAAAACACTTATAAAATGTGCCATCTCGCTTTCGCAACAACGATAGCTAATAGTCAGAGTGTGACAGAATATGCACAGACGAAAACATAAGCTAAAATTTATTATAACCTCTTTTTAAATCTACTCTTTTTTATTGGAAATCTGTCAAAGATGCCTATAAATCCTCGCCATGTTTACGTATTTAAAAAGAAAAAAGGTGAGATTGGTAGATGAAGTAAAAGTTCTGTAATAAAATTTATGGTTAAAAAGATCAAGTAATTACTTTGACTAAGTTTGGCAATATATTATGGGAAAAATGAACCGGAGATGATATTGACTCCCGAGAAAAGTGAATTTAGTATGAAAACGAAACAATAGATTTTCTTTGAGTATATTATATGTTTTTGTAATGATTTTTGTATTTTTGTATGTTATATCGGACAACGGAGCAAGTAGGTCTCCTGTATGGTGAGAGAGCACCACCATCAATGGACAACCGCGCCATTGTTCGCGTATTGATTGTGTTGCCGGCTTTTTACGCCCTATTTTAAGGGCCTCTGATATTCTCTCACGGAATGAATGTGGTTCTGCTAGAACTAGGGGTGTCCATGGGCAGAGGACCACTTATCCTCGGTGAGCCTCCTACATGTTTGCCACCGTTTCCATTAAAAAATAGTATTAAAAAAATATCGTGAACAAGTTAAAAAACTCGAAAATTGTTATAATAACATAAAAAAATAATATATTTAAAAAAACCATACAAGAAAGAAAACTATTGCAATATTGCCCATAACAAAAACATAATGTTCCACCCGATGGCAAGAACAATTCACACAAACGACAAACATCACCCATGAGACGTCTCACGGATAACAAATACTCAATGCCTTAGAATTTTGTTTGCAAAACGATATTCTTGAGTGTTCCTTTGGCAGTTTAATATCCCATCAACTTATTATAGCGAAATATTTCCTATAACTTCAAATAGGACATTATGTACAATATATTGTATGCGTTATTTGAATTTTTTTATAGTAGCGTCCAACGGAGCTGATGGGTCTCCAATATGGTAAGAGAACACCGCCTCCCATGAACACGGGCACTGTTCGCACATTGGATGTATTGCCGGCTTATTACGCCGCTTACGCTTGCGTACTTTAAGTGGCACTTTAAGGGCCTCCGATATACTCACTCACTCTGCGAAACACAGTACAAGTACTGTTTCACGCTGAGTATTCAATTTTTATAGCCAATTTTATAGAGAATTATAGCGCTTGATTCAATATATACCACGAAGCCATTTATATGCCATGACGCGAGAGGTTTTTATAATTTAATTTATATATATTCGGTCTCTGGACGAACTTGACAGTAGCCGAGCAAGTGTCTTAATATTGTCATACGCATGGGAGAGCTATGCTGAAGCATATGCTGTCGCACTAATTGCGTCTGCTCGTCCTAAGTGATATCACGAAATCACAGATTACGCAGCGTGAAATAGTAGCTTTATTTGAAACGGTGCATCTGTAATTCGCTAAGTGAGTGAGGATATCGGAGACCCTTAAAGTGCCGCTTAAAGTACGCAACTGTAAGCGGCGTAAAAAGCCGGCAACACATTAGACGCGGAGTGTGGCGCGGTTGTTCATGGTTGTTCTCTTACCATATAAGAGACCCACCTGCCCTTGTACGCTATACTAAGAAAAAATATCTCTTTGGATATTATGTAGTGGTACAAAGCTCTTTTGCATGTAAAATTTACGCTCTGAAATTCAAAAGTTCTTTGAGTATCGATAAATATGTATTCGATAAAACCTTTTCTTCAACAATTTTATATACTTCAGTTTTTTAGTATCTACGCTTTTACATGTCATATTGAAATAGAGGTTGGAATCGAACAAATAACAAAAAATAATCATATATTTTTAACCTAGAGGCTTTACAATTCAATTTGAATTTTACACTACCAAAAACAGTACTTGTACTGTATTTTGCTGAGTGGTTGAGGATATGAGATCCTTGAAATTATGCCGCTTTTGTGGCGTAAAAAGCTGACATCATAAACAACGCGTGGAATGTAGCGGGGTTGTTCATAGGACGTTGTGTTCTCTTACCATATCATCTCTCACTCATCAAGAGAACCACTCGCTCGTAGTGTTGCCCTTTTCAGTCTTAGTTTTCTTTTTGTGTAAGACCAAGACTGACCGTGTAAGATTTGAGTCAGAACAAGACTCTTGTATCTTGCAGCTAATTTATTATTTTTTATAATTCTCATTAAATCTTTAGACATTTATAAATCTAGTTGGTCTTTACTGTGGCTATGCTAAATCAAGCTCAAAAAGTTCCTATTCTCATAGGTTTTTCTAAAATCTTAAGTAATTTATAATAATTAGCAATAGCCTAATAGGTAACTGCAAGATTTGCAAGACTCTTGCTGCAAGATCGAGACCAAGACTGGGAGCGCAATACCAAGCACAATACTATATGCATTGGCGCGAGAAACACTGGCTCAATCTCGTCTCGTCCTTGCATTTGGGCAACACTACTTGCTCTGACGTCCGCTATACTATAAAAAAGTGTCTAGTGTTATTATTGCATTATTATTCATTAAACACTCGCGAAATATTAAAATACAGAAACTCAATACAAATTCACATGCCGGCCAATTTCATTACATTTGCACTCAGCTGGATTGTCTCTTTATGAATGAGTAGCGATGGCATCGCTTTTATTAAGCCGAGAACTGCTTAAAAAGCTATATGATAATGGAATAATAAACGCGATTTTCATAGATAAGTGTTATTATTAAAATTTTATTGTTAATAATACAGCTTATCGTCTCTTACATTATTTTTAATGTTATAAAAGCTTATACGAGGCTTATAAATAGGTTTCCTAAGTGCTCTGTATTTTGGTCTAGAATCTTATCTTGTGTGGATAGAAGTTAAGAATTATTTAACTTTTACGATAATAATATCTTAAAAGAAGTACGTGTTTTTTTTATTCTATAGCGGACAACGGAGCCAGTGGATCTACTATTTGGTAAGAGAACACCGCTGCACATGAACAACCGCGCCACGCTCCACGCATTGGTTGTGTTGCCGGCTTTTTACGCCGTTAAGCGGCATTTTTAAGGGCCTCCGATATCCTCACTCACTCTGCGAAACACAGTACACGTACCATTTCAAGCTAAGTATTCTGTGAGCTCTTGGTCTCACTTCGGACGAACCGGACCTCTCGCTTCATGTAGAGGTATCTTAACTTTATAAACTTTATTTTTTTAATTTTTTTTTTTATTTATTATTTTTTTAACTTTATCTTAATATTTTAAACCCATTAAACTACGAGGCTCTCAAGATAATAAGTACCTAAATAATAGTAAAAAGTTACACTATTTATAACTTAAGAACGCAGGAACTGTTTTTTTTTTAATTTGTTACGGCGGTAGCTTAGAACCAGCAGAAGGAAGTTGGTTTCAGTTTGTCCGAATATAAAAATGGGCTATATAGACGTCTAATAGCTATTGCAGCACAAAAATGCCTGAATAATTGAGACATAATATATAGACTCAATGGTACTAATCTTAAAGATACATGAAATTAAATGAAATACAAAAATGCAATTCGTTGTACGTCAATATCAGTCTACCACCGGTTCCAAGCCCACTGAGGAAAACCGGTGAAATAAACTCAGTGGGTGTAATTTTTTGCTTCCGTGAGGTACTTAAAATATAACAAAAAATGATCTCTGAGAATACCTGGTATGACTACCTCATTCTCTAGGCGTGACATCATTAACATTAATACTTATAATACTCGTAAAAGATCAAACTAAACTTTCACAATCTTTTAGGTTATATATTTGCAGATTATTACAGTAAATAAGTTATGAAATACAAAAAAAAACCGATAAAATATAATTATGTGAATAAATGCAATTACGTACATTCAGAACTTAATGACAGGTGAAATTAATTTCTGCAATATTGGTAAAAAATATTTAATTATCGTAATCATTTAATATGTGCTCATTCAGTACTTGGTTTTTCTAGAATTCTATATTGTCTGTATTTAAATAAAATCGGTCGGCAAAGGAGCAGGAGGTTCACCTAAGATATGTAGACCTCCGCCCATGGACACTTTCAGCCTCTGCAGGGTCACGCGTGCGTTGTCAGCCTTTTGGGAACTTATCACAATAAGCTGCCAGCAGGGGTATTTCAAAAACAATACGACTTACATACATACAAGAAAAGAGCGTACAAATTCCCTAAAGACTGACAAAGCACCTGCAGCTCTACAAACGCCAGGGGTGTCCATGGGCGAATGACCTCTTGCCCTAGGTGAGCCTCCTGCTCGTTTGCTGATTCCAAAGTGGTAGTGCGCAGTAAAAAATGTCTTAAATACACTCACTTGTGGATTCATAATACAAAAAACGTGTCACATACTGACAGCTAGCTAAACTGTCTTAGCATAAAAAAAGGCTTTAAAAAGGTTTTAGTTGTATTTCATTTATAAGATTATATTTGTACACACACCAATTGCATGATTATAATTTTCTTTTAAAAAATTTAATACAAAAAACTATAAATTCGTTTTAAAAGACGTTAACAAAAGAGTTCCAAACTATTTAAATTAGTTTGATGAGATTTTTAAACGTTGTTTAATTTAAATCATCTCAATTTTACATTTAAAATTTGCATATAAAAAAAACAATTATTTTTCTATAATATTGCGGACAACGGAGCCGATGGTTCTCTAATATGGTAAGAGAACACCGCTGCCCATGAACAACCGCGCCACAATCCGAGCATTGGTTGTGTTGAAGGCTTTTTACGCAACTTAAGCGGCACTTTTAAGAGCCTCCAATATCCTCACTCACTCTGCAAAAAACAGTACAAGTACCGTCTTACGCTAGTATTCAGTGAGCTCGTGGTATCACTTCGGACGACCTGGCCCAATTAGAGCGTAAGCATATGCTGCAGCATGGCACTCCCACGGCTTTTAGTTTTTTCCTTATTATATTTATTAAAAGATCTTTTTACACTTCAAATTTATCGCCACACTTTGGACAATTCACATAAAATTTTAATTATCTTTAGCCTATGTTTTATTCTAACGAATAAGCTTTATTATTGTGAAATTTCATTAAAATCCATTCAATAGTTTTTGCGTGAAAGAGTAACAAACATCCATCATTACAAATTTTCGCATTTATAATAATATTTATTGTATACGGAATGTATTTTTTGGCAAACTTTTACTGGTTCTTTTATATAAATACTAGCCTCGTAGCGTTTTAAAAGTGTACCATGAAGCGAGAGGTATCGGGTTCGAATCGGGGTCCGAACGATTATAATTTAATTTATTATTTAGTCGGTCTCTGGAAGGGGTTGATAGTGGCCGGACGAGTGTTTTAATACTTTCGCACTCGTGGGAGAGCCATACTGAAGCATATGCTGACACAGTAATTGGGCCTACTCGTTTGAAGTGATACCACGTGCTTACAGAACATTCAGCGTGAAACGGTCGTTGTTCTGTGTTTCGCAGAGTGAGTGAAGATATCGTAGGCGTTTAAAAGTGTCGCTTAAGCGGTGTAAAAAAGCCTACAACACAACCAACGCGCGGACTGTGGAGCGCTGGTTAATGGGCATCGGTGTACTCTTACCATGTAGAAGATCTAACTTATCCGTTGTCCGCTATAGCATACAAAAACATTTCATAAATAAAAAAAAATTAACATCACATAAATCATAACATAAAAATTATAAAAACTTGAATTTTTTAAATTGTTTAGTAATAATTATCAATTTGTTAAATTGTATGTTATATGTTTTAATGCAATTTTTTATGTAAATATTTTTCATACACTGTATAAAAATGTATTAATTTTTAATAATAATATAATAGATCTATTAAAAATTATTTCTTATCTGAATAAAAATAATATAATCAATTTAAAAATATATATATTTTATAAAACATACATTGTAGCGAGTCTCGCTTTATACCAATTTTTAATACGTTTTATTTTTAAATTTATAACATTTTGTGATAGAATAATTTTAATGTTATTTATTAACAAAATTATGGATAATTAACATTTAATGAAGATCGAGTAAAAGATTTTATTAATTTAAAATGTCTACGAAATTAATTTTACAATTACTTTTATATGTACTTAATAGACATTTAAAATTAATCCTTTAATTTTTGAATAGAATGTTTCTCACAAGAAATAAATCTATTTACAAAAGGTATAATAGCCAGTATATATCAATCAGATCCAATTTTTTAATCGAAAAAGTAAATATTTTTCTTTGATTTTTTTAAATTTTGTAAATTTACAGTTATCCGAAAGAGTTGTTTTTAACCTCTACAAAAGAGGGTTTATTGGAAGTAATATTTTACAAATAACAATTCGTCTTTAAAATCCAAATAGATTTATAAAAGAGTAATAAAATTGCTCGATTTCGTACTATTAACACATTAAAATCAAAATTTAAAAAGTGTGAACTATTAGAAGTTTATCAGTATTTTTGGAAATCGGATCTACATTAAAATCTGTATAAATAAAGGTTTTATATAGAATGAAAACTCTTTAGTGAATAGAAAAAGTTACTCACGTAGCAAGTCCAAGTTGGTGTAAAGTCAGGAACCACCGACACCGCCGTTACCGAATAGAGTATGCTAGGGCGGGCGGGCCGAGCGCTTTTAAGTCCGCCCATAGACCTAGCGAGTGCGTGGGACGCATACATACCTTGTTTTTACCTATGGTTACCTCTTCAATATCATTCAAATTAAGTATATATTTGTTTTATGACTATGAACCAAATTATAAATAATGATTAATAACATATTTTTTATATTATTACGACCGTATTTTTATATTAAAATTATATAGTTATTTCATAGATGTAAATTAAAGTCTCCAAGAATCAAATTTTTTCGTCACGGTTTGTATAAATTAATTATCTTCACTCACTCAGTGGAAACACATTACAAGTACCGTCTTAAATACATAATTAAATACAGAAATACTATATATTAATTGCGAAGTCTTGAAAATATTTTCAAATTACATAAAATCGTGTCGAAATACTTTTGGAATCAATTAGTCTCACATGTCAATATTTAATTTTGTATGGATCGCCATTGGAATTATATTTGAGTGAAATCTGGCAACTCTGTGAATTTTTAGATCTATAGACGTATTTCTATTATTCTTCGGTGTGTTTGGGGTTGAAACGAGACGGATAGCATACAAGCGTCCCGCTCGCGCACTCAAATTATTAGTGGCAATCTTTTGATTATGAAGTTGTTGTTCACTTGATTGCAGGAAGCACTCGACAGCTTTTAATTACAGCTTATCAGATCTGTAATGATTCCCATGGGTTGTTTTTAACTACGGACAGTTGCTTGGAATCTTTATGTTTATGTTTTTTCAAAGGGCAACACTGATGGTTGGTGGAACCTTTATCTTGTTCATAACAATACTAAATGCCTATTTTAGACAAAATATAACTTAAAAATAATTGATAAAATGCATTCGGATTCGAACCCAGTATTTCTCGTTTTGTAGGCTTATAAGACCTACATACAGATTCGATAATAATTACTCCAAAAATAATTTACAATGTTATCTTTAACTACTTTAGTATTTGAATTAATCCGTTAATGAGGAACGCTTGGTTTGAATCAAGTACGTGTGATTTAATTTAAACTTTGTATTACAAATTGTTGGATTTAGTTACAATATACAAATCCGGATAGTAAAAGATAAATATTTAACAATCTTAATTATATATAAAACAATACAGACTAATATTGTCTTG
Source organism: Delias oraia (assembly GCA_018230265.1). Lineage (NCBI taxonomy): Eukaryota > Metazoa > Arthropoda > Insecta > Lepidoptera > Pieridae > Delias > Delias oraia. The sequence continues at coordinate 17,870 of DWCF01003906.1, forward strand.
CCAGGTAGGGTACTTACTAGATCCGACTACCAAATTTCATATCAAATTTATTTCAATACTTTTCGTAGGTACAGTGATAATATTCACAAAGTTTCTTAGTCTATCGTGCGTTATTAGATTGTAGTTAGTTCAGTAATTTGTACGTATTATACTTATATTAATTAAGGCAAATAACGTAAATAACGTGGTGATTAAGGCAAATAACCCCCCTATGACCAAGCGTCTTTAGGGGAGGCCTATGTCCAGCAGTGGACTTGA
>DWCF01003907.1:0-18124 GCA_018230265.1 Delias oraia
AGGCTCTCGCACGGGTAAGATATTTGCCCGGCCACTCAAGGCCTACCAAAGACCGAATAAATTATAAAAATAAAACCGATTAAAAATGAAATGAATTGTGTACGCGACTGTACTACACTGAAACAGTTATCAGTTATTTACGGAGAATGAACCCGCGATAAGATAGCCGAATGCCTAGATCCGAACACAAACCAATCGTAAATTGGACGAGAATTTAATCTCGATGATTTTTTTATTTTATGGCAGACAACGCAGCGTCTCCATAGTATCACCACCGCTCATGGGCAACCGCATAATCCACGATTTAAATGTGTTAAGCGGCGTAAATTAATTTATCCTTATTCACTTCGAGAGACATTAGTTTACAGACATTTTTGTTATTGAGATTTTGATAGAGTTTAATCGTAAATGATTTGAGGTCTACCTATTCCTGAAAGGCCGGCAACACACCCGCATAAATAAGATTAGCTGTGACCATGGTTCGTGGGCTACGATCCTAGATGAAACACTAACCCATTAACTTCCCATAATAATAAAAAATAATAAAAAAAAAATTAATTAAAATATATATACTTAAATTTGTATTATTAAAAAGATTTTATTATTAATTTATGTTAGTAATTTTTTTTAATATCGGATAACAGAGCAGGTGGGAGCAGGTAAGAGAATACCGCCGCCCATGAGCAACTGCTCCACAGTTCGTGAAGGTTGTGTTTCCGGCTTTTTAACCGGCACTTTCAAGGGCCGTATCCTCACTCACTTAGTGCAACACAGTACAAGAACAGTTTCACGCTGAGTATTCTGTTATCACGTGGTATCATTTTCAGCCGGCCAAATTCGTGCGTCAGCATATGCTTCCGCATAACTCTCCCACGGGTTGCTAATTCAAAAGTCGAACGAAAATGAAAATTAAAAAAAACAGTCTAAAAGCGACTCCATAGAAGCGTCTGTGTTAAAATCCTCATGTAGTCAATGCGACGTGGCATTGTATACTGCGATCAGAGAGTTTTGAGCTAACATAATAATTATATAACAATTAAATTTTAATACACGAGGTATAAACTATCATCATCAGCCCATCAAGTCCACAACTAGATATAGGTCACCCTCAAAGACCATCTATTACGATCTAGAGCGATCTGGATCCAGCGATCGCCCGCGACCTTCGTGAGATCGTCTTTCCATCATAAACTATAACTTAATGTATTTTATGCACATCGCTTTTTAAGTTTCATGGTTGAGCGGTCTTGTGAAGCTACCGTGATTACGTACCGGGTTCAATTTCCGGTATAAATTGAATTAATAGTATATAAATTTATGGAAATCGAGGAAAGCGGATATTGCATAGTATTCTTCTGATGCTGCATGAACGGAATTATTGGTGTTGGACAACGGAGAAGATGGATCTTCGATATGGTAAGAGAGCACCGCCGCCCATCACCAACCGCAGCACAATCAGTTTAATAATAGAGATTTCGTCTTTTAACACCGCTTAAGCAGCACTTTTAATGGTCTCCGATATTTTCACTCACTCTGGGAAACACAATACAAGTAAGTCATGCTGAGTATTCTGTGAGCCCGTGGTATCACTTCGGAAGAGCCGGCTTAATTAGTACGCCAGCATATTCAGTATGGCTTTCCCACGATAAGATAAGATATCGTTTACCCAGCTTGCAGTGCGCCATGTTGATTGAATTGTTTTTAATCCTATGGCGGACCACGGAGCCGGTAGGTCTTCCATATGGTAAGAGAAAACTGCCGTCCATAGACGAACCGCGACACAGTCAGCGTATTAATTGTGATTTCGGCTTTCAACGGCATTTAAGTGGTACTTTAAGTCCCGATTTTCATAAGAAATAGCAGAGATTTCCCGTTTCCTTCTGCTCCAGGTTTTTTAGGATGTATCTATAGGCTCACAGCTCACAGAATACTCAGCGTGAAATGGTAATTGTAGTAGAAACGGTGTTTCTACTGTTTCTTTTAATATATGAGGATTAAAATGACATTGAAGTAGCGTAAGTTGCCGGAAACACAATCAATGCGCGGACAGTGGCGCGGTGGTCCACAGGCAGCGGGTTACTCTTACCAAACAGAAGACCCACCTGCTCCGTTGTCCGCCATACAATTTAAACAAAGTATCAAAATGTTTAAATCACAGTACGAAATCCCATAACGTACTAGCAAATTACTTGGACGTCAAGTTATGAAAATTTAGACGTTATAACTTCTGCGTAAAGTCGAGTTTGCTTTGAGTACCCCACTTGGGTTTGATTGTGGTACGAGTGGAAATAATTTTCTTCTATTTTTATTTTTTTTTTACTAGATAGCCAGTTTTTCCACCCACTGTGCATATTTCGATCTGTTTGTTCGCAATAAATTCGTCATCACCGTCATCATTTCAGCCATAGAACGTCCATTGCTGGGCATAGGCCTTCCTTTCGGACCTCCGTGTATACCTGACGGAGGCGACCTGCATCCAGAGTCTTCTGACGATCTTCATTAGATCGTCTATCCACCTTATGGGTGTGGGACAGTGGGATAATCATCATTACCATTCCAGCCGTAGGACCTTCTCTGCTGGACATAGGCCTCCCCTTCAACCTCCAAGCATAAATGTCAGAGGCGACCTGCATCCAGCGTCTACCGGCGACCTTTATAAGATCGTCACAATAAATTGCTGATCCATTATTGGAATATTTGTAAGTGTTTCAAAACATATTAAGAGGTTACCATTTTTTTTATTATTAACTTCCTTTTTTCCATTTTTTTTACAAGGAAAAAAATTACACTTCTGTTTTCCATAGAAATTAAGTTTTAAATTTATATCTCATGTTAGAATATTAAATTTTAGTAGACCAATTATGTTGGGTTTTTTTGGAGTCGTGGGAGAGCCCGTGGAGAGTCATGCTGAAGCATATGCGGACGCAGTAATTATGGCTCATTCGCAATTACCACGGGCTCACAGAGTACTCAGAGTAGCATAGTAGTGGTACTTGAAGCGGTGTCCTCCTGTTTTTCACTGAGTGAGCAAATCGGAAGCCCTTAAAAAATGCCTCATAAGTGGCGTAAAAAGGCGGCAACACAGCAAGCGCCGATTGTGGCGCGATCGGAGATGGGCGGTGGTGTTCTTTGACCACACTGACCCACCTGCTCCGTTGTCCGCTACACAAAAACCACTAAAGCAAAAATCGCTACATCTATTAACAATCGCTTGCGCTTATGAACCAAACCGGAATAGCAGTAATTTCATCCATGAAATAGTTGGCGTTACCGAATAGGGATTAGAGTGAGACGCCGCTACGCGTTAGAGCGGGATGGCTATGCGTATGATTTTTCCATCGCTCTGGTTAAAATATCTACGACAATCGTGATGCATTGGACATTGTTTACATATCATCTTCTTCATCAGCCCATCCAAGTCCACTGCTGGACATAGGCCTCCCCCAAAGAGCACCCGCTGCGATCTCGAGCGATCCGGATCCAGCGGTTGCCCAAACATATCCGGTTGGCATGTAATTTATTTACAGATTTTGAAACTTCTTTATTATTAAATAAAGTTAATTAATTTTTGATAGAATGACTAGCGCGGTGATTGTATGACGACATTTAGTTGAATGACTAAATACATCAAGTCAAGTTGTTGAATGTAACGCTCAACGTGTTGACTGAGCGTCATTTAGCGTAGTCGTTGAATGAGATCTAAGGCCGAAATATATTTACGTTAGGTTGGAAGTAGTTATATCCTGGGACATTTTTATAACAAAAAGGTGACTTAAGTAAAATTATACAAAAATCCTCAACACAGTGATATCTGTGCGAGCTGTTCGACGCCATATTTGTTTTGGTGTAATCCCGCAGTAAGAATAATGAAGTAAATTACAATCACTTGGCTGATTCTACGTCCGCTCTGTTCAAAGAGCTATGCTACAAACCACTACCTAGTTGGACATCGAGTGACGCTTGTCCAGTCAACGCTCTGCCTAGTCATTCAATTGAATGTCGTCATTCAATGAACGCGCTAGGCATTCGATCAAATAGCGGATCCAACCAGATGACTGCAACATATGCATATGGCTGAGGAAGTAAGTGTCGGAGAGCCATGTTGATGTTATGTGTTAACCTGGGACGTCTATCTTCATACGAAATCTCATGAAAATCTGTCATGTCTCATGTTTCATGTCTCATGAAAATATGTGATATAAAAAGACTGACCTGGCCATGCAGCCCCCTTCCATCTGGCGTGTTCTCCGGGAGGAAGTACAGCCGAAGGGAGACCAGTGTCTGGTCGGAGACACGATCGGTCCATAGAAGCTGCAACTCCCCTGAAAACACGTGTTAAGATAAAGGCTTAGGAGAGCTTGACAATGGCTGGGCGAGTGTCATACATGGTAGAGCCATGCTGTAGCATATGCTGACGCATAAATAACTAACAGAATACTCAGCGTGAACAACGGTACTTGTACTGCGTTTCGCAGATTGAGTGAGGATATCGGAGGCCCTTAAAAGTGCTGCTTAAGCGGCGTAAAAAGCCGTCAACACATCAAGCCCTAAGTGTGGCACGGTTGCCCATGGGCGTGGGTGTTCTCTCACCATACAGGAGACACGCCTGCTCCGTTAACCGCTATACTATAATAAATGACACTGATGGCCTGGTACTAGGACTTGTGTGTAGCTTACCTATGGAAACCAGTTCCGAGTCCTGCCATATCCTGACAAAGAAGAAGTCGCCAATCGCAATGATTCTCTCCAGCGAACCAGTAAGTCTGAGTGCCTTGTAGAACGTGTACTGTCCGTGCTGACCGCATGGCACTCCTACCAGCTGTGGACAGATGTATTTTTCAATTTTTAACCAGTAATTTTTACCCCCACCCGTGGGAGAGCCATGCTCAGCATATGCAGACGAAAATTATACCAGCCTTAGAGAATACTCAGCGGGAAACTTCTATATTTCGCTGACGGTATCGGACTTAAAAAGCCGCTTAACGGTTTTAAAAGCCAGTCACACATCATGCGCGGAGTGTGGCGCGGCTGCCCATGGGCATCGGTATTCTCTATAGGTGACACACCTGCTCCATTGTCCGCGATACCATTAAAAAAAATATAATCTAGACTGAATAGTCAAAAATGCATATCTGTAATGTGAACACGGCTTGTCATGATCCAAAATGCGGATGTGGCCATTTTGCTGTGTACCGTCAGCAGAAAACGTTTTAATTTTTTTTTTGTATTTTTTCTACAATTGGTGGCAAACGTGCAGAGGCTCGCCGCCCATGGACACCCGCAGCCCTTGCAAAACCCTTTCGTAATCTAATTAATTATTCAACACACTTATATAGAAAATGTCTGTTTGTACTGTATAGGCTCCGAAACTACTCGACCGATTTTGAAAATTCTTTCACCATTGGATAGCTACACTATCTGCGGTGAATAGTGTATAAAATATTTTCAAAAAAATTAGGGATCCTTACTATAATTCCAATAATATAAGCCAAGGTATAGAATATTTTATATATTCCCTTTGCATACGACTTTGCAAAACATCCATCTACAATACATAAGAGCCTCGTATCTTAATGGTTGTAAAAGTGTACCATGAAGCGACAGGTATCGGGTTCGAATCCCGGTCCGGAAAAATATAATTTAATTTATAATTTATTCAGTCTCTGGAAGGGCTTGACAGTGGCCCGGCGAGTGTTCAAAAATGTCGCATCCGTGAAATAGCCATTCCGAAGCATATGCTATATGCACTAATTTGGCCGGTTCGCCGTAATAATGTCACGGCCTTACAGAATACTCAGCGTGAAACGGTACTTGTACTGTGTTTTACAGTGAGTGAAGATATCGGAGGCCCTTAAAAATGTCGCTTAAACGATGTAAACAGCCGGCAATACAATCAATGCTCGGACTGTGACGCAGTTGTCCATGGGCGGTAGTGTTCTTAGTTTTGTGGTTTACTTCCTTTTCTCGGCAGTTTTATGGGTACAGTGGCAAAGGAGCAAAAGGCTCACCAAGAGTGAGAGGTCCTCCGCCCATGGACACCCTTAGCCCTTGCAGAGACTTTAAGCATCCATATGGACGCTCTATTCTTGAAGGTATCCATGTCGTATTTGTTTGGAAATAAATTTATAGTTTAACCCTTTTCTCAGCGGTTTTATGGGTACAGTGGCAAATGAGGAAAAGGCTCACTTAGGGTAAGCGATCCCCCGCCCATGGATAACTCTAGACCATGCTGAAGCGCGGCTGCGTTGCCGGCCTTTAAGGAATAGAAACGTGTAAAAAGATCACGTGATTAATGGACGACAATCTAAGAATAAGGAAATATTACTATTAAGATTGTGAAAATAATCTCAAATTGAAATTGTATATGTATAATCACAGATAAGGCACTGATATGATATTTACAACATTTTAACAAATGGATAAGATTAAAAAAGAATGTGGGAGAGCCATGCTGAAGCATATGCTGACGCAGTAAATGGGTCGGCTCGTGCGAAGTGATACGACGGGCACAGAATACACAGCGTGAAATATTAGTTGTTCTTGAAACGGTGCTTCTGCTATGTTTCGCTGAGTGAGTGAGGATATCGGAGGACCTTACGTGGCTTAAGTGTCGTAAGAAGCCGGCAACACAACCAATGCGCATACTATACCGCGGTTGTCTATTTATTGTCCACTGTACTATAAAACCATTTATTTGTGGGAAAAATATTATGTATTTTTTCTTATATCTTGTCTAACTTGAACAATATCATTATAAATCATAGCCTATATGTTAGCTATTATATAGCAAAGTTGCATCAAAATCTATTCAGTGGTTTTAGCTTGAGAGTAATAAACATGCATCCATACAAACTTTCGGGTTTATATTTAAAAAAAACCTGTGAATCCGTATTTAGTGAGAAAGATCGACAAATCTTTAAGATTGTGTCACCTTTTATAAGTAGGTACATTCTGTTTAGAAGGTGCCCACGGTTTTGTATAAAATGCCCTTAAAAAACGCCCATGGACAAACGCGGCACACATTGCCACAGCCGGCTTTTAAGCATTATTTCGGAGCATGTTATCCCGGACAAATTTAGTTTTTAATTTAGTTTTAATAAAATCTTTTTTGCAGACCGTACGAGCACGGCCTCTGAATCAATAAGTATAAAATTGAAACAGCCCAGGGCAGATAGTGATTGTGCGAGCGAGACGGAGCGTGATTAGGCTTAGAGCACACTGGGGCTCTAAATAAATCATAAATAATTTACTAACACTTCACTAAGGAATATTTTAAATTACACTCTCTCTCCTCATCTCCCTTTCTCTCCCCCTTCTCTCTCACTCTTCCCAACTCGGATTTTATTTAAGTAAATATGAAACAAATCTTAAAAATCTATCATGTATGTATACAGCATACATAGAGTCCGTGGAATCACTTCGGCCGAGCTGGTCCAATTAGTGCGTCCGCATATGCGTCAGCATGGCTCTCCCACAGATGCGATAGTATAAAAACACTCGCCCAGCCACTGTAAAGCCGTTCCACTAGCCGAAAAAATTAAAGAATTGTCCGGACCCGGATTCGAACCCGATACCTCTCGCTTCATGGTACACTTTTAAAACCTTAAAAACCATTGATTCATTCATTAATTGAAAATCGCCTTTCAAAACATTAATTAATAATATTAAAGTTAATTTACAAAAAATAAACTAATTTTGCCTGCCGTCCGAAGTGACACCGCGCTATCAAAATACTCAGCGTGAAACGGTACTTGTACTGTTTCGAGCGAGAGACGATATCGGAGGCCATTAGAAATACCGCTCAAGCGGCGTAAAAAGCCGGCAACACAGCACGCACGGACTGTGGCGCGGTTGGTGATGCGGTGTTCTCTTACCGTTACGACCCACCTACTCCGTTCTCCTCTATAAGAAAGAAAGAAAAATAAAAAAAGTAAATCCCAGAAACAGAAAAATATGTCTCGGCATTATTTTTTCACGTTAAAAATGATTACAACTCTTTGTTAAATAAATTAAAGATAAATTGTTGTCCGACTGCAATGTTGTAAAAAAACACAATTCTTTGCCACTCAATAAAAAAGGAAGCGCATCAATATACCCGTCCCGCTCGCACGCACTGTTTCTGCCAGCGTCTTTGTCTCACGACGCCAGGGTTGTCGATAATTATTTGATTAATTAATATTGACTTTCATTGTATATTACTAACACTGTTACCGCGGATACTTTTACTTTAGATACTTTTAGTGATACCACGGGTTCACAGAATACTCAGCGTGAAACGATACTTGTACTGTGTTTCGCAGATTGAGATATCGGAGCCTCGTAAGTTCCGCTTGAGTGGCGTAAAATGCCGGCACAGGAAGCACGGACTGTGTGGTTGTCCACGAGCGACGTCGTTCTCTTACCATATAGGACACCCACCTTCTCTGTTGTCCGCTATAGAATACAAAAAAGAATCTTTCTCTCCCTCTAGACTTAAAAATTACTTTTCACAAAAAAATTTCATTTTTGATGTGTATTTTATATTCACGCACTTTTTTAATCGTCGCTACGGCACTAATTAGAGCATCAGTGTTAAGACTTTAAAGGCAACGCTTCCGCAGCTGCACAAAGGCTGAGTGTGTATGGGCGGAAGACCGCTTATCCCAGGTGAACCACCAGTTCGTGTACCATCATTTCCGTAAAAAATCACTCGCCCGGTTCCAATACAATCGATGAGCGAATAAATTGAAAAAAATTTCGCACCAAGATTCGAACCCAATACCTCTCGCTACGTGATAGGCTTAAAAACCACTTACCTATGAAGCTCTTAAAACTATTTAAAAAATAAATATAAGTTTTTAGTGGCAACCCTATCTTAACACCCTATCCTGTATAATGTTTCGACCATATATTGGATGAGGGCAGCGATTCTAAAACTTTAGCAACGGTACATATTAAAACTAAGTCAAAACTGTACAGCCAAATGACTTTCGGTGTTACTAAAGGCCGGTTACACATCTTTAACACGGGAAAATAACTTAAAACCCAACTTTGAGGTTATTTTGATCATGAAATTAAAAAAACTAATTTTAATTTCCTTTTTCTAGGTAAAAATGTACGTTTAAATGATTTTTGATGTTAGTAAAGGCCGGTTACACATCTTTAACGTGGAAAAAATGACTTGCTAACTAAACTAAGGGTTACTTAGATCATAAAATAAGAACCCGTAGGAGAGCCATGCTGAAACATGCTGACGCACTAACTAGGCCGGCTCATCCGAAGTGACACAGACTCACAGAACACTCAGCGTGAAACGGTACAAGTACTGTGTTTCACAGAGTGATACCGCTTGAGCTGTGTAAAATGCCAGCAACGGGGCGGTGTTCTCTTACTATATAGGAGACCTACGTCACGTAATTCGGTCCCGCCAGGCGTATGGAATCCATTAGTGAAAAAATGTAACTTTGGGATGCGCATGCGCATAGCCGTGTACGACCAGAGTTCGCATTAGCTTCAATCACATGACTTCTCTCGCTCATACGATACATTCATTTTACATTTAGCTGTGTGCCGCGTACCACCATTCTGTGGTATCAGCTACCAGCAGTGGTATTACAAACAAATATATTTAGGGGACCGTCATCATTTCAGCCGTAAGACGTCCACTGTTGGTAAAAACCTCCCCATTGGACTTCCATGAATACCTGTCGGAGGCGACTTGCATCCAGCGTCTTCCGGCGACATTTGTAAGGTCTGACCTTGTGGGTGGACGTCCCCGACGTAAAAATCCGACAACACAACCAATGCGCGACTATAGCGCGGTTGTTCATTTGCGGCGCTGTTCTCTTACCATAGGAGACCCACCGTTATCCGGTATAGAATAATAAGAAATATTCCAACCAGCCGGCCAAATTAGTGCGTCCGCATATGCTACAGCATGGATTCATTAACAGGAAAGAGATTTAACGTGTCATAAAATAATTGAATGAATAAGCCATGAGGTAAAATTAATTTATTACAATTTTTCCGAGTATCGGAATCTGTAATCGTCACCTAATCTGATATTGTAAGTAAATACCAATGAATAATTACTTATTGTGTTACATAATCCATTACAATGTAACAGACATACCTTTTTATATGTACATATATTATTTATGCTACATAGAACACCGCCGCCCATGGACAACCGCGCCACAGTCCGCGCTTGCCGTGTTGCCAGCCTCTTACGCAATTTAATATGTAATTATACGGTTAATACGTAATTTCAAGGATCTATATCCTCATTCAAACAGTACAATTACCGTGTCACGCGAGTATTCTGTGAGCCCATGGTATCAATTCGGACAAACCTGCCAAATTTGTCCGTCAGCATGGTTCATGCTTTTTCGGTTGCGACAGTATTACGACACTCGCCCGGCCACTGTCAAGCCCTTCCAGAGACCGAATAATTTATAAATGAAATTTTTCCCGTACCGAGATTAGAACCCGATACCTCTCGCTTCGTTGCAGACTTATAAAACCGCTCAGCCCCGATTCTTTTATAAGGACAGATAAATTATATTTTTAGTAAGAGGGTAACACGCCTTGTTAACACAATATATAAGAAAAAACCATTTTTCTTCTTTATATACGCCATTGGCCATGTTTTTTACAATGTTATTCTAATTAAATGCGATAATATTTACAAAGAATGAGATTCTCGTATTAAAATCAAGATAAAATCGACCAAATCTGTGACGTCACAGATAACAAGATGGCGTCGCTGTGGCATTTCAAAATTTTCTTATGTTTTAAGCTGAAGAGTTTGTTTGAACGCGCTTATCTCAGTAACGGCTTGTTCGATTTGAAAAATTCTTTCAGTGTTACATAGCCCATTTATCAAGGCAAATTTAGGTTATATTATATTATTAAAAAAAATTACGTATCCTTACTAAAAATCTATTTATGTAACGCAATGTGTAAAAATGTCCTGAAATCGCTTCCATTACGAAATCTTTACTTTTATTATTGATTCTCGAAGAGACTAATGTAGCACAACTTTGAATTACATATAATTTTATTATATTTAAAAAAAATATGGATCCTAACTGATCATATAAACATTGGTTAAACTAAAAATTAGCAAAAAATTCCCTAGTAGGAAGTATGTTTACGGTCAATAAAATGATTGTAAATTTTCATGTTGCGATGTTTAATGCAAACATCTCCTAAACAAGCTTGACCAATTTTGATGAAATTTAGCGTACACATAATGTAGGGGAGAAAATGGACTTTTAATTTCATACTTCTAAATGATCCGAACATTTTATTATTTAGACCCATTGATAAGTACACACAACCCTAAATTTTGACCCTACCACAACCAATCCCTAATATTTAATAGAATTTTAACAAAACGAACCGGAATACAAATAAAGTAATAGATATTATCTGTGTTAAACTACCAAAGATTATTTGGTTATGTAATCTGTGACAGTGAAACGTCATAACATTTGACATTAGAAAATTACGATAAAAAAGGAGACAACGAACCGCCATTGTAATTTTTTTATATTAAAATTTAAAAAAAAAAACCAACAGTTTGATTTACCATAATTCTTGACAGTTTAACGTCGAAATATTTGTCATTAAAATACAATTAACAAAGGTGATTAAACGAACCTCCTTTTTTAAAAAAAAAGACATCGAATCATAATTTTTGACAATAAAATCATAATAATTTGTTGAAAAATAAATAAAAAACACTTAACATAACTGAACAAACCCTTTGTGTTATAAAATAAAAAATAACCAATTTTTGAGTGTGCGAAGCAATAATTTATGACAAAAATATCATAAAATTTGTCATTAAAAGAAATAATAAACAGAAATAACTAAACCTACATGATCGAATCATTTACAATAAAAATAAATCAACATGAAAAACCCTAAAGAAACGTCCTTTGTTAAAAAAAATCCTTTTATTGTGTTTTTATTCTATAGCGGACAACGGAGCAGGTGGGTCTCCTGTATGGTAAGAGAACACCGCCGCCCATGAACAACCGAGCCACAGTCCGCGCATTGGTGACTTGCTGGCTTGTAACGCCGCTTATGCGGTATTTTTAAGGGCCTCTGATATCCTCACTCCCACAGCGAAACTATTCGAAGAGTATTCTATGAGCCCGTGTATCACTTCGGACGAGCCGGCCCAATTAGTGCATATGCTCCAGCGTGGCTCTCCCACGAGTGCGACAGTATTAAAACACCCATATTAATGATAGTACTAATATTTTTAGCTTCTGTCACGCGATCACATTTTCGCCAGTCACTAAATCCACAACATTTTCGACAAAAAATATCAAAATCTTTGATAATTAATAATAAAATAATAAACCAAACAATCTTTGTTATAAAAAATAAAAAAAATATATTCATTGAGCTATAGAGGCATAATTGTTATACTTAAAGTATATTTAGTTTTTGTTGTGAGTGAAAGTTTATTATAGATGAATCCACCGGTCTGTTACGTAAAGCCGCGCCAAGTTAAACCATTTTAAATAAAATTAAGACATTTTTAACAATATCCAACTAGAAAAACATATTATTAATATATTTATAGGTATATGTACATTTAAATGATTATGCTAAACCCTCTCATCATCATCATCATCCACGGCTGGACATAGCCCTGCCCTTTGGACCTTGGCATACCTACCGGAGGCGACCTGCATCCAGCGCCTTCCGGCGACCTTTAGAAGGTCATCTGTCCATCTTGTATCTTGATGTAGTAAATGACAATCATTGTTAATTATATTATTAATAATTACAAAAGTAATCATCACCACCATATAATGTTAGTAATTATTGCATTCTTTTGCGTATTTTGATCATCTTAAAGAAACAAAGAAATATATTTTAATTTCGCTATTAAATATGACCAAAAACAAACTGAATTCCTACGCATAGACACAGAAATTCATAAATTCCCGCATCGGGACACAGAAACGCATTAAAAAATCAATTAGTATAAAAAAAGCAAATCTATATTGACACACACACAGGTAATTACATACGTAAAACATCTTATTCGCCGTCCCTCTCACACTGGCATGCATTCGATATTGCGAAAACGAGACAAAACACTAATAAACCATCTAGATTTCGCAATGTATGGAATGTGACCTATTTCAATGAAATTTGAAAACATTTAAATAAAAAACAACATTAAAATTACGTAAAAAGTTTAAAAAAATGCATTCTATATAGAATTAAATGTTTTTAATGGGATAATAGTAAAAAAACACCTAATTATATAATTATCTGTTCTATATTCTTGGATTTCTGTTCTATATTATTCTATACTCTGTTCGTATATTACTGGACCTTGGACCCAATAAACCAAAACACTAAAAAAGTACCCTCATTTTTGTATTAGCATAAACTATCGATGATCCAGTATGTTAGCTACATACATACCAAATTTCTACCAATATATATATATACCATAAAAACAATGAAATAAATCAGAAATTCCTTCACAAAATAAAATAAACATTACCCTCATTTTTGTAATCGAATAAAGTAGCCTTTATACTAATCCAGCTACATACATACCCAATTTCTACATACATATATTCTATATACATATATTCTACATATATATAAACACAATGAAATTAATCAAAAATTACTTCTCAAAAATACATAAACATTACCCTCACTTTCTGTATTGGGACAAAGTAACCAATATGGTAATCTATGTCAGATATATACGAACCATCTTTCTAATATAATATAAATTAAATTAATCAAAAACACCTTCACTGAAGGCCGGCAACGCAACCGCTGGGGGTGTCCACGGAGGAACGCTTGCCCTAGGTGAGCCTTCTGCTCGTTTCCCACCAATAAACGAAAAAATATACAAAATTGAATAATTCACTACCTTCTCTTAGAAACAGGCAAAACATAATTACTCCGAATTACCACAGACTCTGATAAGGCAATAATCATAAACAAATATTTATAACACAGACGACAAAACCAATCCGACATTAAGACAACAATTAACCAAAAACAATGATGTCCATGCCTAATTTGCATAATCGACAATTGCCATTTCAAAAAAAAACACCGACACAAATCGATAAAATACCAACCGGCACAACCCTAGCCGCCAGCCACTCACACAAACAAAAATTAATAATAATTTCATACCAGAGACACGTCACATCTTTAATTATTACAGACAATAATCTAGGCATGATGTTTTAAATCGTCGATATTATTGTTAATTTAAAAAAGCAAACATTGGACAAATATGACATTGAAGAACAATGGATTGTCTATCGCGGCACTCATAACCATCAGGAACATACAGACGGATGGACGTTAATTTCTATAATTCATGTATATACAAAAAACTAACCTTATAAGATGGCTTTTCCATAATAAGCAATCCAATTCACTTTATGCAACGTAAATTTTGCTCCATTGTTTTATTGTCAATTATGTGTAGTTTTATTAATAATAATACCACTTGACATAACACAAAAATCACAACACTGCAACGGCTTTAAAAACAATATGGCGTTTGAAAATATAAATTAAAATTTCGTATGGGTACATTATTTTTGAAAGCGCAACGCGGCCACCTCAACCGACGGCCGGACCGCATCTGTGTGCCTCTATAGCTTTTTCGCTCACACGCGGAGCCCTTAGGGTTGTAATGTACAAATTAAAACAGTTTATTAATTTATTATTAATAATTATTATTATAAAAGTAAATAAAACCTTGGACTTCTTAAATAAGACTGTTTTCTTTATGCAACATATACACAATCATATACATATACATGTCATTATATATTACACGTATAAATGTAGATAAAAAAACCGTGGACAATATATTAACTTATAAATTAACTTAAATTAAAATTTAATTAAGTATCTATTAAAAAAATTCCGTTTTAATAAAACAATATAATGACATCTGGTAAGTGACATTTAGGCTTTGTCTATGCTACATAAAGAAAAGAGTTTAATAAGGAGTCCAAGGTTTTATACAGATATATAAATAAATAAAACCTCTTTTAGGTATATAATATTTGATGGATGGAAAGATTGAGGTGGAAATTTTTCGTTATTTTAGTTTTTTTTATTGTATAGAGGTACAACGGAGTAGGTCTACTATATGGTAAGACAACACCGTTCAACAACAACCACGACATATTCCGCGCATGCTGTGTTGCCGGCTTTTAAAGCTTAAATGGCATTTTTAACGGCATCCAATATCCTCACTCATTCAGCGAAATAGCTGAATATTCTTTGAGCCCGTGGTATTACGTGGTGCAACAGTATAAAGACACTCGCCCGACCACTGTCAAGCCCTTCCAGAGCATTAGCCTTTCCGGAATAAATTATAACTGTCCGGACCGGGATTTGAACCTGATACCTCTGATGGTAGACTGATTAAACCACTGAAATAGGCTCTGAAATAATAATATATTTGATTTTATTGTGTAAATGAATGAATTGTTTAGAAAAATGAGACGGGAATTATGATTTATTATGTCATATAAAGTATTATAAATATTTTACTATGATAATGTTATTGTGTAACACTGGTATTTTATCTGAAAAACAAGTATTTTTCCAAAAATAAATTATTTTTTACACTTAGCTTACATATTGCCTTTAATGCCTAATTGTTTTAAAATTGATTATAGTCTATCTTTAACGGTTTTGGAGGTTTTTCAATACAAACAAACAAACAAATTTTCTATAATATTAGTATAAAAAGAGAAACCTCTTTGCTGGGGTTGGTTAATGTTTTTAAAAATTATATTTTGAAAATGTTATAACTTCTTAAATATTAGTATTTTTTTCAAAAAGTTATATGTTATTTTCGTAACGGCCGACGTATCCATGGGCGGAGGACCGCTTGCGCTAAAAAAAACTTTATTTATTGCAATACAAATATATTATTCTATTAAGAATTAAAATTCATTAAAAATTTAAATTTAAATTTTTTTTTTCAAAATTACCTATAAAATCTTTAGTTAGACTAACATAATTGATAGGGAATAATTTTTTTTAATTAAAATAAAATTCGTCATCCTTTTTTTAAATCCGGTTAAATATTTATTTAAAATGTTTGTTGGCAACCCTCTAACGTACACATCGAAACTTAGTCGTTTGCTTTGTAAGGGCATTTACACAAAGTTATTAATCTTGATTCATATTAAATATATTTATTAAAATATTTTATTAAAAAATGCTTAATTTTCGCTATAAAATAAAAAAATCCAATAAAAAACTATTGTATAGTATTATAGTGTGGCGTGGTTGCTGATGGTCGGCTGTGTTCTCTTACCATATATGAGACCCACCTGCTCCGTTATTCTCTATAAATTCACACTTATAAAAAAGTACTATGTAAAATGAGACTAAATATTTAAAATACGATTTACTTAAAATGGCCTTCATCATCACCTATTCAAGTCCACTGCTGGACATAGGCCTCCCCCAACGCCCACCTATTACGATCTGAGCGATCTGGGTCCAGCGCTTGCTCGCGACCTTCAGGAGATCGTCTTTACATCGCGTGGCGGGACGTCCACTGCGCTTTCCAGTACGCGGATCCACTTGAAAACCTTTCTTCCCCATCGGTTGTCGGTTCGTCGAGCGTGTGGCCAGCCCATCGCCACTTTAACCTACTACGGCAGGCAATGTGGGTTACTTTGGTTCGGCTGCGGATCTCATTTCTGATTTTATCTCGCGGTAAGACTCCGAGCATTGTCCTCTCCATAGCTCGCTGAGTTGAGCTTCTCCATGGCTTTAAGATGAATGAAGATTAATAAAACTTCAACAATGTGCACTATGCCTTATATTTCAAGTAGATAACGCACACAGACACAGTTGCAGTAACTATGGTTTCGCTTGATTACCGACTTGACTTTATTTTTAAGCAAGTTTGCAAGTGATATTTATAATTACCATACATGATAAAAAAACTTTTTTATGGTACATCGGACAACGCAGGTGGGTCTACTATATGGAGAGGCAGCCGCCCATCACCAAGCGTGCCACATTCCGCGTTTAGGTTGTGTTGCTGGTGTTTACGTCGCTTAATGGGCACTTTTAAGGGCCTCCGATGTCCCCACTCTGCGAAATACAGTACATGTATCGTTTCACGCTGAGTGTTCTGTGAGGCCGTGGTTTCATTACCGGCTGTTTCACGGATGTGACAGTATTCAAGCCCGGCCACTGTCAAGCCCTTCCAGAGACCGAACAAATTATAAATTAAATTATATTTGCCCGGACCGGAGTTCGAATCCGATACCTCTCGCTTAATGGTAGACCACACCACCACTTAGCTACGATGCTCTCAGGCTCTCTTTTTTTAATTATATATATACAATAATTATTTAAAAAAAGCATATTTTTATATACATATATATAAACTACGTTCTATAATTAAAACATATAATATTATTTAAAAAAAGTTTTAAAAAGTAAAAATTTGTGTGAGTGTATGTTTGTTACGCTCTCACGCTAAAACTAATAAACAAATTTTGATGAAATTTTACAATAATGTACCCAAAATCAAAAATCATCAGCACAGTAAAATTTTGTCAAAGGACAAAAACGCCATCTTTTAATATAAGAATTTTAAAATTTAATCTAAACAATATTTTAAAACAGTATTTGAATAAAAGTGTAAATAAATTAACATAAATTAATGAATTTTTACCAATTTGACGGAAATAACTCGATATACATTAATAAAAATCCGTTTCAACTTATACTATAGCCGTATGCATTCTGAAAGAATTTTATGACACATAAAACATTTTAAAAAACAATTTGGGTGCGCACCCAAATAATGTTTTTGGGCCTATTATGTTTTTGAGAACATATTGAAGTAATTTATTAATAGAAATAATTATTTATTCAAATTATTTTATTTATCGGAACGGAGCACGTGGGTCTCCTATATGGTAAGAGAACACCGCCGCACATGGACAACCGCGCCACACTCCGCGCACAGTTTGTGTTGCCGGCTTTTTACGCTTATTATTTATTTAAAATGAATTAATTACATCAATAATAAGCGAAAGGAATAAAAATAATTACATTATAAATTTAATGTGATAAAAAAACC